>VMDR010032360.1:0-11736 GCA_007922815.1 Macrotus californicus
TGCATTCATTGGTAGATTCTTGCATGTGCCATGACTGGGGATTCAACCCATAACCTTGGCATATCGGGATGATGTTCTAACCAACTGAGCTACATGGTAAGGGCTGGATTCTGATTCATTTGGGAAAAAATAGAATCTCTACTTTAAACCATATACAAAAATAAATTCCAGATGGATTGAAGATCTAAAATAAAAATAAAAATATAGAAGAACAGAAAAAAATACAAAGGACTGATGTGACAATATTGAAATAGAAAAGATTTCTAAGCAACTCAAAAACCCAGACATTATAAAGTGAAAAAAGCAATAAAGTTGACTGCGTACAAAGTTAAACTTGTACAACAAATGATAGCATAAACAAAAATACAGTACTTTTATTTAACTTTATTTTTTATTTTGTTAAAGATTTTATTTATTTTCAGAGACAGGAGAAGGGAGAGAGAAATAGAGGGAGCGAAACATCAATTTGTTGCCTTTTGCACACCCCCAACTGGGGACCTGGCCCACAACCCAGGCATGTGCCCTGACTGGGAATCAAGCTGGTCACCCTTCGGTTCAAAGGTCGGCACTCAACCCACTAAGCCACACCAGCCAGGGCTCAAGTAATTTTTTTTTTTGGTTCACAGGCCGGCACTCAATCCATTGAGCCACACTAGCTGAGGCTACTTTTTTTTAATGAGTAGATTCACTCTTTTCATTTTTTTTTTTAATTTTTACTTATATATTTTTAGAGGGGGGAAGGGGAGAGAGAAAGAGAGGGAGAGAAACATCAAGTGTGGTTGCCTCTCCCATGCCCCCTACTGGGGACCTGGTCCGAAACCCAGGCATGTGCCCTAGACTGGAAATCGAACCAGCAACCCTTTGGTTTACAGGTTGGCACTCAATCCACTGAGCCACACCAGCCAATGCTCAAATACTTTTATTTAAAAACTAATAAATACAACTGGAATAAAATATATCAATAAATTAGGGAGTTAATATACTTTAAAAATAAAGAGTTCCTTCAAATCAGTAAGAAAAGTGAATCCAAAGAGAAAATAGGCAAACAAAGATAAGTACATATTTCGAATAAAACAGTTTTAAATGTTCAGCCTACTAATAATCAAAACACAAACACACAAATAAAAACAAGGAAAGCTTTTCCTTTTAATATCAGGTTGGCAAAAACGAAAACAATGAAGCACTTAATATCCAGCGCTGATGAAGACATGGAAAAATGGAGTCTTTTAAAAACCCTGTTGGTGAGAATGATTGTAAAAGACTTTTCCAAAGGTAATTTACTGACTATTAAAGCTCTACAATAAGTTATATAAAAATATTAATTATATATTAAGTATCTATTACAATTTTACATATGTATACCCAATCATCTAGCAATCGATTAGTGTGTGTTACATATCATATTTCCTTCTGTCACACCAGCCATCTAAGACTTCCATTTATCATAATTTATATCAATTCTTATATCACTCTCTTCCTCTTTTAAAATAACCAAATCTCTCACTCACCTTACCCTCCTGAATTCTTCTACTGTGTCCTCTGGAACACCATTTGTATCAGCATTAAACTTTGCTATATCCTTAGCCTCTTCCCTAAATGTTCCTTTCACCTTTTTTTTTAATTTAAAAGATTTTATTTATTTATTTTTTAGAGAGTGGAAGGGAGGGAGAAACAGAGGGAGAGAAATATTAATGTGTGGTTGCCTGTAGTGTAGCCCTTACTGGGGATCTGGCCTGCAAACCCAGCATGTGCCCTGAATGAGATTCGAAGCAGCAACCATTTGGTTTGCAGGCTGGCACTCAATTCACTGAGCCACACCAGCCAGGGCTTCCTTTTACCTTATTTTTCTCACCAAAACCTCACACTTCCCTAACAAAACACAGTGTTTTCCCTGAAGCCCTCTCAGGTGAAGTGTCTCTTCCACATAAGTCACACTATTAGACTTGGAGGTAAAGTACCCTCCTTGTTGCTCATTGTCCTCACAGCCAATTTCTAATTTATTTCTCTGTAAAAGTCACCAGCTGCACACCTTGTTGCTGTCATCTAGTCCTCAGTCATTTAACACTCTGACATCAGTCTTACATCCTGCTCTCCAAAACTACTGCTGTCATTCTTGGTGACTTTGATATTTACATGGATAATCATTGAACTCCTCTAGTCAATCAACCAAAGATTTTTTTTTTGTTTTTTTTTAATATTTTATTTATTTTTAGAGAGAGGGGTAAGGAAGGAGAAAGAGAAGGGGAGAAATATCAATGTGCAGTTGCCTCTCACGTGCCCCCCCACTGGGGTTCTGGCCCACAACCCAGGCATGTGTCCTGACCAGGAATTGAACTGGCAACCCTTTGGTTCGCAGGCCAGTGCTCAGTCCACTGAACTACACCAGTCAGGGCAACCAAAGATTTTTTTTTCCACACTACTTTAGCTGCCCACTTTTACTGCCGTAACTTAAACCTTATAGTCACCATAACTGAACCACATATCAATGTCACACAGAAAATTCAAAGATAATAAGATCAATACCTTCAAAATTTGGAAGAAAACATATTTCTAAACTAAAAGTCTATAATCAGCCAAACTATTAATCAAGTGAAAGGGTAAAGACATTTTAAACAAGCAAGATCTCAAATAACCCCTGATGCCTGGATCAGCTGAGGATTCTCATCCCCCTCTCCCTCCAACAAAAACGCACATAGTGTTATGACCTATTCTTGAGAGCTGGAGGTTGACCATGGTAAGCTTAAAAAATAGAGGGCAGCCCATTCCCTCTGGTGATATTTCAAAAGAATGTTCAAAACCTGGTTCACACTACTGCAGACTTGACAAATATGCTAACTGTTGAGAGCCCTGTTTCTCAGGTAAGTGATTTGCTGGTTAGCTGGCTCTCCAAAATATTTTTTACTCAAAAGAAAAAGCCCTAATTGTAGAGTTTGACAATTTTCATGATGTAAATATTCCTATTATGGCCAATTTCAAGCTGCCAGGAAAACATCAGTTTCCTGAAAATATAACCATTAGCCAATAAAAGCCTGGTCCAGATCACTACTGTGTGACACAGCAGGACTCACAACTTTGCACATGAATTTACTCAGAAGGGACTATTATGAACTTTTAGCAATAGACTCTGCCCCTGAGACTCTTCCTCCAAGAGCCTTTAATAATGGCAATATTGCCCTTTCCTAATATGGCAAGATTAATGCTTGCTTCTCAATTTTTGAAAATTAAACAAATACATTATGCACAGGTGGTTTAATATGTAAAGGAAAAAAAAAACAAGCTTCTGGTGAAGATGGAGGCATAGGTAGACACGCCTCACCTCACTGCATAACCGTAAGAAGGAAGACAACTAACTTAAAAGTGAAAACCACACAGAACTGCCAGAAAATCACCCAGAAAAACACCCAGAACTGTACAGAAGTCCGACAACCAGGATTTACAGAAGCTATCTTCATCCAGACAGGTAGGAGGGGTGGAGCCAGGGAGGCAAGGCAGAGAGGACTTGGTGTGGCAGTGGCAAGCTGGGGTGTGAAGCAGAGAGGTGGCCAACCAGCAGCCAGCAGAACAGGCAGCCCCACATTCATGCATGGTGGAAAAAAATCAGGGAGACACCTTGTGAGTGAGCAAGGCCAGGGCTCCAGTGCCAGGAAAAAGAAAGCCTCATAACTTCTGACTGTAAACCCAGTGAGGGGTGGGGTAGCAGAAGAAACTGCCAGTTTCTCAGGAGAGCCCAGAATGTACGAATGTACACAAACCCACCTACCCTTGGAACCACAACCAGGACATCAGCTGGAGGGGTACCAGTTGCATAGGGGAAGTGAGTCAAGTGACTGGAAATGGGGCAAGGGCCAGGTAAGTCCCCAGAAGTCAGCCAGCAGCGGCATTGTCCCCTCTTCAACCACTCTTCCCCATATGGAGCCACAGTTGCCCCACCCTGGTGAGTACCCAAGGTTCCGTCCCATACAACATAACAAGTGCACTAAAGTGGAATCAAAGCAGCTCTACCTAATACACACACACAGGGAGGCTGCCAAAATCAGGAGACAAAGAAATATGGTACAAATGAAGGAACAGATCAAAACTCCAGGAAAAGAACTAAGCAGCACAGAGAGAGCCAACCTATCAGAGACAGAGTTCAAAACACAGAATGTTCCAATATCTCATTGAGTACGGCAAAAGCATAAGGGAAGAAATGAAGGTTCTAGTAAGGGAATTAAAGGAAATCCACAGGAAAGCAACAGTGAAGGGAAGGAAGCTGCGGTTCAAATCAATGATTTGGAACATAAGGAAGAAATAAACATTTAACCAAAACAAAATGAAGAAATAAGAATTCAAAAAACGAGGAAAGTTTAAGAACACTCTGGGACATCTCCAAACGTGCCAACATCCGAATCATAGGAATGCCAGAAGAAGAAGAGAAAGAGCAAGAAATTGAAAACTTATTTGAAAAAATAATAAAAGAAAACTCCCCTAACTTGGCGAAAGAAATAGACCTACAATTCCAGGAAGAAATCGACCTACAATTCCAGGAAGCACAGAGAATCCCAAACAAGTTGGACCGAAGGAGGAACACACCAAGACATGTCATAATTAAAATGTCAAAGATTAATGATAAAGAGAGAATCTTAAAAGCAGCAAGAAAAAAGAAGAGAGTTACCTACAAAGGAGTTCCCAGAAGACTATCAGCTGATTTCTTAAAAGAAACTTGGCAGGCAAAAAGGGACTGGAAAGAAGTATTCAAAGCAATGAAAAGCAAGGATCTACATCAAAGATGACTCTATCCAGCAAAGCTATTATTTAGGATGGTAGGGCAGATAAAGTGCTTCCCAGATAAGGTAAAGCTAAAGCAGTTCTTCATCATCAAGGCCTTATTATATGAAATGTTAAGGGGACTTATCTAAGAAAAAGATGATGATCAAAACTATGAACATAAAATTGACAACAAACTCACAACTATGAACAACTGAATCTAAAAAACAAAACCAGAAACAAGCTAAGCAAACAATTAGAACAGAAATAGAATATAGATATGGAGATCATTTGGATGGTTATGAGCTGGGAAGAGGAAGGGGGAGAATGGGGGAAGAGGTACAAGGATTAAGAAGCATAATTAGCCCTGGCTGGTGTGGCTCAGTGAATTGAGCACCGGCCTGCGAACCAAAGGGTTGCTGGTTAAATTTTCAGTCTAAGGCACATGCCTGATTTGCAGACCAGATCTCCAATAGGGGGCGCTCAAGAGACAACCACACATAGATGTTTCTCTCCCTCTTTCTCCCTCCCTTCCCCTCTCTAAAAATAAATAAATAAAGTCTTTTAAAAAAAGAAGCACAATTGGGTAGGTAAAAAATAGACAGGGGGATGTTAAGAATGGTAGAGGCAATGGAGAAACCAAAGAACTTACCTGCAAAATCCATGGACATGAACTAAGGGTGGGGTATTAGTGGAGGGAAGGGAGAGTTGGGTGGAGGAGGGCAAAGGGTGGAAAACTGGGACAACTGTAATAGTGTCATCAATAAAATATACTTTAAAAATGAAAAAAGAGAAAAAAACAAAGAAATGTTATTTTTAAAAACATGATAGTTATTACCTCTTGTGGTGAGGGAAGGGAACCCAACTAAGAAGAAGCACACAGGAGCCTTCTAAGGTATTGATAACATTCTGTTTCTTAAGCTTAATATTCTGGGTAGACAGGTGTTTATTTTATTATTATGCCTATGCTATTTTTAAGTAAAAATTAAGTGACTTAAAATGTTTAAGTAATAAAATAGGAAAATGAAAGAAAACACTTAAAAGGAAAAGTACGTATGAAAATAAAATACAGTAGGATATCTTTTATGTGATCTTCAATTGGGAGACGCTTCCTTAGCAAAGCTCCTAGCCCCAAAATACAGAAAATTGACAGATTCGATTACATCAAAAATTAAACTTCTGCACAATAAAGGATAACATAATGTTAAAAGACAAGTAACATACAGATGATATATTATAGAATTGTAAATTTGAAACCTGTATAATTTTATTAACCAATGTCACCCCAATAGATTTCATAAAAATTTTTTAGAAGAGAAGTAACAGGGTAGGAAGGAATTTTTTTATTATGGAGGAAAGAGTACTTAAAATTCATGAAAAGCACCTACAAATCAATAAGAAAAAGACAAATAACTTATCAGAAAAATGAGTAAAGAATATCAACAGACAATTCACATAAAAATACAAGTAAAGACCTGGGGTGGTTCAGTGGATTGAGAGCTAATCTGCAGACCGAAAAGTCACCAGTTCCATTCCAGGTCAGAGTACATGTCTGGGTTGCAGGACAGGTCCCCAGTTGGTGCTGCACAAGAGGCAACTGACTGATGTTCTCTCAAACATCTATATTTCTCTCCCTATCTTTCTTCCTGTTTTCCCCTCTCTCTAAAAATAAATAATAAAATCTTTTTAAAAAGAAAAATGCAAATAGGAAACATATGAGAAATATTCAATCCCACTAATATTTTGAGGAAAACAAACTAAAAAGTAGTAAAACGCCAATTTTAACATATCTTGTTAGCAAAGATAAAAAAGACTGATGATACCCAGTGTTAGTGATAGTGTACAGAAACACAGTCTCTCAAACATTATTTATAAGAGTGTATTTGGGTACATTCTTCTTAAAAGATAATCTGGTTGTATTTCTAACAAAATGTTAAATGCATTTTTCTACTCTGCAATTCCTCTTCTAGAGTGCTAGCCTTCAGACAGACTTGCATAAATGTTCAAGGTATAGCTGTAAGAATAAAACTAAATGTTCATCAATAGAGGACTGATTAAATATATTACAAGCTATTCAAACAATGGAATATATGCACCTGCTGAAAAAGAAGACACACTGACATGGGAAAATGCTTCTGATTTGTAATATTAAAATAAAAGCAACATGTAGATCAATATTCATGGTATGATTTTATTTATGAAAAACCACGTGTGTGTGTGTACGAAAAAAGCATCTATGAGGGGGGATCAAAAAAAAAAAAAACAGAATTATCTTCTGGAAAGCAGGCCCCTTGTAAAATAGGCCTCCCCCGCTATGTGAGTGTTCTAGGAACCCAGCTGTATCAGTGTACCAGCTGGTGTTGTGAGAGGCTGCATTCGGCTTTAGTGAATTTTTTTTTTTGAAGACTAAACCCGCTTGCCCATTTCATGATGGGTGATTTATGAGCTCACCTGCCCACACCATGCTGAGTGTTCAGCAGTTTTTGATCAAAAACGGTGTGAACCCTGCCCACCCTCCCTATTCACCCAGTCTTGCCCCAAGTGACTTTTGTTTGTTTCCCCGGATGAAAAAAGTGCTCAAAGGGAAATGTTCTGCCGATGTGGAAGAGGTGAAACAAAAAATGGCAGAAGCACAAAGGAGCATCAAAATTGACAAGTTCAAAAACTGGAGCAGTGGAAAAAACGTCTTGATAGAAGTATTGCATCAAATGGAGAGTACTTTGAAGGTGACTGAAGTTTAAACATGTAAGAATAAATACACAATATTTTATAAATAAATTCCTGGTTTTTTGGATCCCCCCTCATTTATACAGGTGTCCCTCACTTTCCAAAAGCTAACATACAGTTTGCAACATAAACTTGTGCAAAGTGAGGGATACAAAAGCAAAGTGTTATACATTTTGCTTTTTTTTTAATTATTTTATTGTTGTTCAATTACATACACTTTTCTATTATAAAGCACCTACATTACTACCTGTTTTCACTAACCAAAAGAAATCCAAAGAGGATTTTCACTTTACAAAAAAAAGCCATCACCATACTAAGGTGGGTCTTCACTTTATGCCATTTTGGCTTAGGAAAGATTTCATAGGAACACTCTACTTTTGGAGAGCAGGGAAAACCTGTATCTATAAAAGCATTAAAAGATATTTTGAAGTAATCTCACTGCACTGTTCATTAAGGTTATCTCTTGTGGGGGAAAATGACTGGGGAGCAGCTGCAGGAAGACTAACAATTATAAAATTTAACTTCTGTATTGTTTGAATGTTTATAAGCATGTATCTGAAGATCTCTTATATGTATATTTCTAACATAAAAATATTAATGTTTGCATATTTGGTAAGGAAATTTTTTACATATATATTTGAACCCTGACTGATGTGGCTCAATGGGTTGGGTCACTGGTTCAATTCCCAGTCAGGGCACATGCATGGGTTGTGGGCCAGGTCCCCGGTTTGGGGCATACAATTCTCTCACACATTGATGTTTCTCTCCCTCTCATTCTTCCTCTCTTCCTTTCTCTAAAAATAAATAAATACAATCTTTAAAATATATATTTGATAACATTTAATTTACTATAGCTTTGATTGGGACCTCTTCCTATTCTTCTTCTTTTTTTTTTTAGTGGACCTCTTCTAAGAGTAATCCAGACTAACTTTTGTGGAAGCAGCTTATGGATAATATGGGATCACAATCACAATCTCAATCACAAAATGGTATAGCTCTGACTCCACTCCTATCTGTTCTGCAGAAGTTAGAAATAATCCTTCTTAAGTGTTTCCCAAATATTTCTGGCAATAAGTCCCCAGAGCTCTCTCACATATGCTCTATAAATGTGTCTGCTTTACTGCCATGTGGTGCCTGCCACTTTCCTGCAATAATGATGTGTCCCCTTCCTATCATCACTGAGAGTGGCCAGCATGCCGACAATGCCCATGAAAGCCACATGAGCTGATGTCTGAGCTAAAGGTACCAATGCTGGTTATCAAATATATTGAAGGTACCAGTGCCAACAGAGCTACTGCCTTCAACAGTGCCACTGCCAATGTTGCTGCCTCTATCACCATCATCTTGGTACCTCCCTGTCCCTCACCATCTGTCCAATTTATCTATAAATCCTATGGATTCAATCTCCAAAACATATCTCAAAGATGCCAGCTTCTTTCCAAATATTATTATCACTCTGGCCCAAACTACCACCATATCTTACTTGTACCCCACAGACTGGTCTCTCTGTTTCTATTCTTCAATTCAATCCATATTCCACAATAATAGTAAGAATGATCCTTTAAAACATAAATTAGGTTTTATCATTTTCTTGCTTAAAACCAATTAGTTACTTAGATTATACTTATATTCAAATTCAGATTCTTTACAATGAGTTACTAGATTGTTCATGATTTGGCCTCTGACTACGTCCAGAACCTCATCTTGCATCACTCTCTCCTCAATCAATGTAGTCCAGAAAAATCTGATAAAGCCACACTGGCCTCCTTTCTTCTCCTCAAACATGCCAAGCTTACCTTTGGGTCAGTATATTTACTGTTCCTCTTGCCTAGAATGCTCTTCTTATGGCATTTCACAAGAGTGCCTCCTTCTTGTCATTCATATCTTACCTTAAATGTCTCCTCTGCAGACAGCAACCTTCCCTCTCCTACCCATCAAAATAGGCACCCACTCATTCTCTATCACATCATTCTATTTGATACACTGCACAGAACCTTGGATGTATTCTAATTTTTGACAGTAGTTGCTCTATCAACTTGAGTCTCTAAGTGGTAATGTGAACAGAGTCCTCCAGCTGACTCACATGTAATGGAACATGTAACATGAACAAGAAATAAATCTTTGTTGTCTTAAGTCACTGAGAAAAAATACTCTGCACAGCACTTCTCACTGCCTGACATCGTTTAGTTCGTCCATCTCCACCAACAAAACCACTAGAATTCATGATCCAAAAGATAAACAACCTGTCAATCCTGTTCGCCACTGTATCCTTAGCAACTAGACTAGTCCCTGGCACATAGTACAGGCCCTCAATAAAATTTTGCTGAATAAAGAAATCAGCCCTGGCTGGTGTGGCTCAGTAGATTGAGTGCTAGCCTGTGAACCAAAGGGTTGCCATTCGATTCCCAGTCAGGCACATGCCTTGGTTGCAGGCCAGATCCCCCAGGAGGGGGCGCTCAAGGGGCAACCACACATGGATGTTTCTCTCCCTCTCTTTCTCCCTCCCTTTCCCTTCTAAAAATAAATAAATAAAATTAAAAAAAAAAAAGAAATCACCATCACCAGTATGGCCAATGTTGCTGACAATGTCAAAGCTGTTGACTCTGTGCTCAATTCAGCCTTGTGAAATTTCTTTGTCCTGACCAGTGTGGCTCAGTTGATTGGGTGACATTCCGCAAAGCCAAAGGTCACAGATTCAATGGTCAGGGCACTTACCTGGGTTGTGGGTTCAGTCCCTGGTTCAGACATGAATGAGAGGCAACCAGTCAATGTTTCTCACTCACATCGATGTTGCTCTCCCTCTCTTTCTCACTCCCTTCCCCCTCTCTAAAAATAAATTTTAAAAATATTTTTAAAAAAATAAAAAAATTTCCTTACTCAACTCAGTAGCTATCTTACTGAGTTTCAGAGGGTACTGCTATTCTAGCTTTTACTCTCTTGTAAGTACTTAAGCCTAAGTCTTGGGTATGGCAATTCAGGTATGGCCTCAGGTATGACTCCCTGGGGGCGAAACCCAAGGGTGATTTGATTCATAGACACATGCTGCCCCCAGAATCACTAGTCCCCTGTCCCCTGCCATATAGGCCTTGACTCAACCCTGTGCATCTCTAGGCTCTCATCCTCTATAGCAGTTCTCAAATTTAGCTGCACAAATAATTACCTGAAGAAATTTCATAATTATTAATGCGTAGCTTGGTCCCACCCTCAGAGGTTCTGACTAACTGGTCAAGGGTACACTGTGGGCAGCAGGGTTTGTTTGTTTGTTTTTAATCTCTAGGTGATTCTGATGTGTAGCCAAGGTTGGCAACCACTGTTTTAGAATAAAACAGGTCAACTTCAAGTCCTCTTGACTCTCCCTGAATATGATGAATAATAAATTTAGGCTCAACCTGCTACCTTTGCTGCACAGATGTGCTGCCACATAGTCATACTGAAATATTATTAATGTAATAATATTTTGACTATACCAGGATTCTGAAGATCCATTTCACAGTCACATGCACTGAGCTGACGCACTTCTAAGAAATGTAGTATGTGCTTGTTGTCACTAGAGGGCTGTCAGGAAAGGTGAGTAAAAGGAAGAAACAAAATTTCAAACTTCAGCTTCCGGCCAAGATGGAGGCGTAGGTAGACACACTGTGCCTCCTCTCACAACCAAAAGAAGGACAACAACAAATTTTAAAACAAAAAACAACCAGAACTAACAGAAAATCGAACCGTATGGAAGTCCAACAACCAAGAAACTAAGAAACTTACATCCAGACCGGTAGGAGGGGCGGAGAGGACTCGCGCGGCGGGGCAGCGGCTGGCGGATCCGGGAAAGGCGCGGCTGGCCGGGAGAGGTGGCGGCTGCGGACCGGTCGTCCCACTCCCTCGTGAGGATAAACGGGGAGAAACGGCTCGGGAGCCGGACGGACCCCACAACCCAGAGTTCCTGCGCAGGGAGGTGAAGCCTCAAAGCCTCTGATTGAAAACTCCTGTGGGGATTGAGGCGGCGGCAGTGGGAGAAACTCCCGGCCTCACGGGAGAGCTCGTTGGAGAGACCCACAGGGTCCTGGAGCGTGCACAGCCCTCCCACCGGGGATCGGCACCGGAGCCAGCACCAGAGGGGCCCCGTTGGACTGTGGGTAGTGTGGAAAGTGACTGGTAACCAGCAGGGAGCGAAGCGGCCGCCATTGTTCCCTCTCGGACCCCTCCCCCACAAACAGCGTCACTACGCAGCGACGTGGCCACCCTGCCCTGGTGAACACCTAAGGCTCTGCC
>VMDR010032361.1:0-11736 GCA_007922815.1 Macrotus californicus
CCAGACTTGCTGCTTCAGAATTACCTAGGTGCTTGTTAAAAATTTGTAGATTCTTGTGTGACCTTCCAAATATTGAAAGATAATTGGTACTGTAGGGCCCAGATTTCTACATTTTAAACAAGCTTCCCAGGTGACCCACGATTCACAATCAAGTCTGAGAATCCGCACACTAGGGGTGTGTTCGTACAGGAAACTTAATCAGGATCTTAGAGGCTAGTTGTAAAATGTAGAATAAATAATTATGGATTTTTAAAAAATTAGGAGAGTGTAGGGAAAAATGTCTACGAGTAAAAGAATTTATAAGAAGCTCCTAAGGGGTAGTACTCTCATTACTTCTTGCCTTTATTTTGTACCAGGGGGTAATGGAAGCAGAAGAATTTGTGCGGTCCCACTTCACTCCATTTATATTTATCCAACTACAATCTTTAATGAAGAAGCCTCATTGCTTCATGCAGTAAACTTCACTACTGTTAACCTCTGCCCCAAAGGTTTAGCAGATGATTAGCAATGTAAATCTATAGGGTCTGCCAGGATCTCCGAGTTTTCAGATCTCAAGTGATAGAAGGGGCCAGCGTATAACTCCATGTTACATTAAAAGGTAATTGGTCCATTGTTTTAGCCTAAGAATTCTTTTTCAATAGGTAATTGGCTACAAAATACAAAGCAAACTCCTATGAAGGAAAGTAGTAGAAATTACTTCTAGAACTACAAAGTTATTTTTAAGTTAATTTCATCTTATAGATTTCATTAACACTAAAGTGTAATATGGAATTATATAAGTAGAATTTTCTTTTCTTTGCAAGAACCAAACAAACCCAAAAAGGGGAGGTGGGGTGGTGTTTAAAGCTTCCAATAAAGAGACAAGCGCAGGAACATAGTTAACAGGAAGGTAAAGGCAACCCAAGCCAGGACTCTCTCTGTCTTTATTTTTGCTCCTCTCTGACCATTTACTTCCTTCATTTGCAGGTGGGCTGCTTTTGCTTGTCCCATTTGACATAATGGCAAATTTAGTCACTAACAGCTTTTGAAAGGAGCTGATTGCTTTGCTCTCTCTCTCTGTCTCTGTCTCTCTTTCTGGGTCCTGTCGTATTTCTTCATGAGATAGCCCCGTGCATGGACTAATTAATTTTGTCCAGGTGTTGGGAGTTTGGGAAAGAAACTCTGATTTCTTACTCTTGGACCCCGTGCTCACTCCCAGACCTGTGAATGAGGGACACATGAGGCCTGTCCAGAAAGTATCGAGGCATGTAGTATGAAAAATAGAGACATTTATTGGAGAAGATACAAGATCATGAAACAATGTCTTACGTAAGACATGGACACCTCAGTATCCTTCAAAGTTAGGAGTTCCTTGAGGAAATCTGGTTCATTGGTCGTGGTTTGAATCACCATTAGAAACTGTAGCATGATGCTCCTTCTGCTCTGATAGAGAAGCTGTGGAACAAAGTCTGCCACAACTTTCATGCCAAGATCCTGCATCAAAATCTTGGACATTGTAGTTGTGGAATCCCAAGATCATCTAGTTCTTGCACAGTTGTAGCTGATCTTCATTGATTGAAGCCCGTGCATGTTCAACATTCCCAGGTGTTCTGTTCATTACAGGCCTTCCAGAACGTGGATCACTTTCAACGGATCCTCGACCATCTTTGAAGCGCCTGTGCCATACTTTCATTTGTACTGCACTCATTGCATTGCCCCCGAAAGCCTTCTGAATCATCTGAATAGTTTCCACGGAGGTAAGTTCAAGTTTAACACAAAATTTGATGCAGATTCGTTGCTCTACTAGCTCAGTCATTTTGAATGCAACGGCCACACAGTACACGTACTCCCTCAACAGCGTCTACTACCCCACAGACTAGAACAGAGAAGTTGTCATTATTCATGCATGCGCATTCTAGTCTTCTCTCCTTGGCTACCAGGTTATGTCAATGTTGCACAACCATTCTCATTATATTAACAATGGCTGGACTTTTTCCAGACAGACCTCGTATACAGGGGGTTGAAAGGGATGCAAATGGGGAGTAGAGATTACATTGTATGAACATAATCGCAGGCCCTCATGAGGATTGGTGCGAGGGGCAATGACCAAAGAGAAGGAATCATTGTGTGGGGTTCCTATCACAGATTTGCTGTTTTATAGGAAAACCTGGTTACCTGGACAAATAAAGAAATCTAATGACTTGACCTGTTGTCCATAAGCAAGGCCTTTACAACCACTTAGTAATAATGTCTAAATTATAAAAACAGATCTTAAAGGAGGAGTAACACAGAATAATAGTTTTAATATAAATATTTTCTGTAGACTGCTATAGGCAAGTTGCTTTATATACATTACTTCACTTTTTTTCCTGCAACTCAATCGTTACCTTCATTTACAGATTAAAAAACCTGATATTTGGTAATGGCATAGGTAGTAAAATACAAGGCCACACTTCTAAACAAGGTGTGTCAGAGCTAAAAGCCATGCTTACTCCACCTCACAATTCATATTTTCTGAGGTCAAGGATGTAGTCTGGAGAATTCGTAACATTATTTTTATAATGAAAATTAGCCCCTATGTACAAAAAGAGAAATGATCAAGAATAGGGTGAAACATATGATGCATATTGTTGTCTTCACCCAAAAATCCTCTCAATATTTTAGAGGAAAAGTTCTTAAACTGAAGCCCATACCACAATCTGCACCTCTCTTTCTTTCCCTGAGTTCTCGAATGTGGGATCAGGTAGCATATTTTGTGGAAAAAAGATATCAGAAGAAGTAATATCAAACTTTTAGGGATAAATCTGGCATTTTGAGAAGTAAGTATGTATGTTAAGGTTGTTTTATAAAAGTTCAATGGCCTAAAAGAATAAAGTGTCCTGAAATATTTTCTCTTCCTGAGTAACTTGGATACCAGAAAAATTTGTCTTTATGTGTATCTTTCCTCTGAGAGCAGGATGTGTGGGCATCAATTTTCCAGGCTGCTATTTTTGGAACATATGGGCAAAGCTGAAATATATGAACATATGTATGTATGTTTGTGTACGTATATGAGCATGTATATTTCTATAAGCAGCCACATTTTTATTCTTACCCTCATCCTCCCGCCCTCTTCTCCACTTGGAAGATATTGGAAATGTGGTATACGTGTGTGGTGGGCAGACAGTGCATATTATTTTATAATGATCAACAATTGTGTGTTTCCTGTACAAACCTACAAGCAATTAATCTGTTTTGTAGCTAAAAATTATTTCACATGAATTATCCCCATCTTGTTTGCATACATTATATAGTCTTCTGTGAAGACAAATATAATTTGTTATAATTTTGTTAAAGAAAATTTGGTTCTAGCCTTGGCTAGTGTAGCTCAGTGGATTGAGCACAGGCCTGTGAACCAAAGGGTCACTGGTTCAATTCCCAGGCAGGGTACCTGCCTGGGTTGCAGGCCAGGTCCCCTGTAAGGGGCACATGAGAGGCAACCACACATTGATGTTTCTCTCTCTTTCTTCTTCCTTTCTTCTCTCTCTAAATTAAATAAATAAAATCTTTAAAAAAAGAAAGAAAATTTGATTCTAATAAATTGAGTCAAATAAAAATTTGCCAGCATTTCAAAACACACAAATATTAAAAGAATAATTATGATAACTGGTGGCATCATTTTAGGTCATTCAGTGTAAAAGCACAGGCTGTAGAAATGGGGTTTTGTGCGTGTGTGAATCAGTGTGTGTCTGTGTGGTGTGGGTCCCCGAGCACATTCACAGGCAGACTCTGTGATGTGGGTTCTTACACACGCATATATTTTTGTTTGATAAATTTTGGTGGAGTAAGATATTCACTTATATTAATAATGTTATATTTGACGGTGGGCCCAACTATCAAAGGTACAAAATTATACAATTTATTCTTCTATAGTAAGGTATGCTTTGTTAAAGCGACACATGGTTTGCCATGCCTTCCTTTTCCTATTTAGATTCTCTATTCTTTGTACTTAAAACAAATAACTAAACAAAAATACCTGAAAACATGGTTGATTTTTGTAACCTTAAGCTTGGATTTAAAATCTTCATATTCCAAACAGGATACTTGGTCAAACGTTACCATCAGCAATTTCAGAAAATGAAAATCT
The DNA here is from genome assembly GCA_007922815.1 of Macrotus californicus. Taxonomy (NCBI): domain Eukaryota; kingdom Metazoa; phylum Chordata; class Mammalia; order Chiroptera; family Phyllostomidae; genus Macrotus; species Macrotus californicus. The sequence continues at coordinate 4,106 of VMDR010032361.1, forward strand.
AGATTACAAATTAAAAAGAACACAATTGTGCTAAATAACCTTGATTAGAACTTCTCGACAATGTGAGCCTATTTATACATACATGGCATTTTAGTTCATGCCATAGTATGTTTAGTTCACATGAAATAAAGATCTTACTGTTTGTTTGAAAGTGCTGAGGTATTTTTTAGCATAATCTTGTACCTAAATGGACACAGTATCTCCCTTTTCATTCAGAACAGAATAAAGCCATTTTCTACATATGAACTGTGTCACACACATTTCAGTATATGTAATGTATACATATGCTTCAAAAAATAATATGCATTTGTTTCTCACGAATCTTGGGAAACCATGGTGAAGAAGACCGTGCAGACCTGCAGGGTGGGCCTTCACTCAGTACAACCGCCCTGCATGCTGACGACGTTTGGGTAAAGGTATTTGACTCAAAGAGCCTTTTCGCTGTCAGTAAGTCAACATATTCTCAATAAGGATTTACCCACCCTCAATTATTATCCCTTTACTCTGAAAATGTTAACCTGCATCTTTTAAAAACAGCAATCAGAACAAGATTAGTATGTTTTCAACACAGAAATAGCATACGTGTCAGCCTGTACCCAATTTCTATGCTTCCTATTACAGATCTGTTATTACAAACTCCCAGGCACTGTTTTCCTAAAAGCACCTTTCAAGTACCCTGCCTTTCACTGAAATGGGGTTGCTACTGTGTACTTATTTTTAAAATGGCTTGACAGAATTGCTAATGTTCTCATTCCTTCAGGATATTTCCTAATACTTGTAGCCTTTTCATGTTTCTAATTAGGCCAGTAATGGTCCCTGAAGTTAAACCAATTAAAATTATTTACTGTGACACACAGTGTGGAGATAATTATCTGATATCTGAATCCAACTTCTGCTTACTTCGCAACATTACTTAATAGAAAACAGAGAAACTGATGCCCATGCTTTCATTTTACTTGTCTACCAAATGTGTTTGCCCCATAGCAAACTGTTTAAATAAAGCATTAAAATCTTTGTGGTGCTAATCAAAATGTTTAAAATCCACTCACACTCCCTTTATAGTTCTGAAATGCATATAAAACTCTTCCACATTACCTTTTACATGACAGTTGCTGACCAATGTAGTATTATAGCCACATTATAAGCAGATAATGCAGTTTCTGCAGTTTCTAGTAACCTTACTTTTCTCTTTTCCTGCACTTATTTTCTCTAATTGTTTTTTCCTTTCCGACAATTCTTTTCTTTTTCTCCTTGTCTTGTGCTTTGTTTCAGTATTGTGTGGTTCACCATGAAAGGCACAAATCCAATGGACTTTGAAATATAAGCTTCATACAACAGAAGGTAATTTTGTATAGACTACACAGTTATTATAGCATGGCACAAAACAAGTTAGATTTACTCCCATTTTATCTTTGCATAGAATTGGGTGTTTGGAAGATTGGAGGTTTACAAAAGGGATTTTAATAGATGGCAGAAGTCTTAGCAAAATTTCAGTTTAAATTTAATGTAAAGCAAAAATCCCTCGAGAAAAAAAAAAGTGCACACAGCAAGTAAATTACGTCGTGAAGCAATGCTTTTCATTAAAAGTTGGCTGGCATCATGTAGAAAATTTGGACAAAAGTAAAGAGTGAGCCTGTAAGTTAGGCTTGCATATACTGTAGTTAAATGCCAAAGTGCAATCTCATAAAGAATTATAGCTTAGACACTTTGAGAACATTTAGCCCATAATCCCATTGCAAATTATTCTAAGAGAAAATTGAGTTTTATGCCAAAATGCCACCTGGAGACTGGCAATGTAAAGTTGGACATTAAACCTGATCTTAGGATAGATTCCTTTAGTGTTGCCTGCTTTTTGTTCAAATATTCATGAGAACCAGTACAGAAACAGATACATTTTCCAAGTCACCATGTGCTCAGATGGAGCCCCCTGGCTGTTCCTAATAACTTTACTTTGGAGAAACAGATCACAACAGGGAGAATTAGGCACACCATTTAATTCAGAACCATAGCTGATGAGCATGGTGGTTGAGAACTTCCAATCCAGGCCCTGGCTTGGGATGGTAATGGATCAAATTTGAGAACCCCTATTTACACAGATGATCTGAGATGCCCAGTTATTTTTCCCCGCAAATGGTAGGGAATGCCTGTCTGTGTCCTGTACAAGCTTGAGAAGACATCAAGTAAGCAAAGTGCCAGGAAGGGCAGTGAAGACTTTTCAGAGAGGCCTTGAGATCATTCAAGTTGGGGTGGAATTCTTTCCACAAGCTATCTTTTTTGAAGCAGAGTTTAATCCTGGCAAAACTAGCATGTGTTTATGGTGGTTTACAATTGAAGAAATCTGTGCTACATCTCCTGTAACATCATGTGTGCTGTACCTACCCTTCATTAACAAAACAACATGCTTATTGCATTCTAATTATTTGATCTAATGCTCCTCAGTGAGAAAGGACAGTAGAACACATCTGCATTTGTGTGCTCCGAAAAGTCTTCAAGTGGTACAAAACTCTCAACATATTTTTAGTTGCCTGCTCAGATCCGCTTTGCTGGCTGGTTTACCACGTGCTGCTGCAGTGCGGGACCCAATGGTTTACACCTGTGGCCTGGAGCAATTGCCCTGACAGACCACAGCCGCGTTATCTCACCTGGAGATGGCTAGGAAATGAGGCCCTCGGGCAGGGCTAGCCCATAAATCCTAGGGAACAAAGGCCGGGCCTTGTTTCAAAACCTTGCTGTGTGATTCTGCTTTCAAATCTCTCCGCTGGATGAAGCTAAGGTTAGACTCTCCTTGTGACCATTTTCTCCGTTTACTTCCTTTCCCTTTCCTTTCCTTGCTCTCTCTGCCTACTTAGGGGTTTCTCCTACGAGCACATTGCTCCTGAAATGGGAAAAGTTTTAAATCACATAATCTGTTATCCTGGCAGTCATGATTTCTATTTCTCCTGGGAGTCAGATTTAATAATTTCTAATTTTCTAAGAATGTGTCCATCATACCTCATTTTCAAACATATTGACATAAATGCTTTCATGGTATTCTTCTAACCTTCTAATTTCTGTGGCAGCCGCAGTTGCATTTCCTTTTTCACGCTAATCACTGTATATTTGTGTCTTTATTTTTCCCTTGATTCCAGAAGTTTTTGTATTTTATTATCCTTTTCAAAGAAGTAGCTCTAACTTTATCGATTCTATATATTATTGAATTTCTATTTTGTTAATATCTTTATTATTAATTTTCCTATTTTCTTTTCATTGCTTTTCTTTTTCTAACTTCTTGCCTAATTTGTTTTCACGTTCAATTTTTACAATGTCAATATTTAAGCAAATACTTTTTTCTTTCCTGCTTTCAACATGTACTACTTTCACTTCTGAGTATTTTATAATTTTCATTATAATTTCTTCTCTGATGCTAGTTTTTTGTTTAGTTTCTAACATTGTAAGGTATTTTTTTTTTTTCGTCCTCACTGATTTCTAATCTAATTTGTATTAGCCAGAGAATGCAGGCTTTGTGATATTTTCTTTTAAATATCTTTAGATTTGCTATGTCCTCGTATATGATCAAGTTTTATAAATCTTTCCTGTGTCTTGGGGGAGGAGCTGGTGGAGATGGGGGAAGGGTCAGGATGAAAGTGTATCTTAAACTTTTGTTTTTTGCAAGCAGTATTGTTTATAGTTTGAGTTTATTAATATCTATATGGTGTTGTTCCTAACTTTTAGATTTGTTTGACCTGTCATTGAGAAATGTGTTAATATCTCCTCTTACCATGTTGGATTTAATAATTTTTTACCATGAGTTTTGTTTGAATTGTTTGTCTTTTTATTTTGAATCTACATTTTAGCTTCATAGTACTTGAAGAAATATTGTACCTTTCTAGTTAAAAATTTGACAGCATAATGGCAGTTTTAAACTCATAATGCTTTTTATCTCTATGTTTTGGCTTGAGAGTAATATGGCTCTGCCAGGTCTCCTTAAGTTAATATTTACTGGGTATACATAATTTTTATTCATCTTGATTCCTATCTTCTATATCTTTATGTTTTAAGTGCATCTTTTTTAATCAATATATGAAAGAGTGGTAGGTGATTTTTACCGAAACTTTGTCTTTTGTTGGAGTGCTTTAGTCTAATTCTATTTTAATTTTGTTTATATTTTTTCACCTTGTTTTTATTCCTTTCTAAATGGCATACTATTACTTAGGGGTTTTTGTGTATTTTGTGCTGTCTACTGGATTGGTTAATTTTACAAAATGTAGGTTTTTACTTAATATTTGCATAGCTATGTGTCTATTTCTACTATTTTAATGCTATTCCTAGAAATTGTAATTTCCATATTTAAATTAAAATTGGTAAAATAAATCAATAACATTGTTCTTTGTTGATGCAATAGGGAATATTAGAATATTTTAATGCTTATTGATCTTCACATATTTTACATAATATTGTTCAGTGTTTTAGTCTTATCCTTTTTTGACTTTACAAGTATTACTTCAATAGCAAAATTTGTTTACAAATTACCATTTTTAATTCCTTCTCTTCTTGCATGTGTTTCTAGCATGATTCTCCTTTTTTTCTGAATGTGATACTGTGATTTATAGTAAGAAATATAGTCCTGGCTGGTGTAGCTCAGTTGATTGAGCGCAGGCTGTGAACCAAAAGGTTGCCAGTTCGATTCCCAGTCAGGACTCATGCCTGGGTTGCTGGCCAGGTCCCCTGTGTGGGGCATGCAAGAGGCAACCACACATTGATGTTTCTCTCCCTCTCTTTCTCCCTCCCTCCCCCTCTCTCTAAAAGTAAAATAAATAAAACCTTTAAAAACAAATAACAACAACAAAAGAAATATATATTTGATTTTTGTCTGTGGTTTCTGGCACAGAGCACCTAAAACCCTTGAAATTTCCTAAGTGATAAGAGCAATAGAGACATCTTCATATTCATAACAAATCTCCTTCCACCACACCTGACTTTATGTTAATGTAGTCACTTTTGGAAAGCCCCTAAAGATGGGGACTGGTTGCTAAGAGAACTAACATTTGTGATTGGAAGGCTGGAGGTGGAATTGATTGACATAGCCAATGATTTAATCAATCATGCCTATATAATAAAGCCTATATAAACGTCCAAAAGACTGGGCTTGAAGAGTTTCTGAGTCAGTGAATACGTGGAGGTTCCTCAGGAGTGTAGTGCCCTGGAGAGGCCAGGGAACCGCTACGCCCTTTTCCTACACAGACATACCTTGTTTTATTGTGCTTGACTTTACTGTGCTTCAGAGATGTTGCTTTTCTTTTACAAATTGAAGGCAAGACTGTCCATCAGTGAAAAGATTACCACTTGCTTTATTGCAGTATTGGAATCTGCGATATCTGCAAGGTATGCCTGTACCTTCCTGCAATACCTCTGAGGTATGCCTGTATGGTGCCCTGTGCATCTCTTCCTTCTGGCTGTCCCAGAGGTATAGCTTTTTACAATAAACTGATAATCTAGTAAGTAAAATGTTTCTCTGATTTCTCTGAACTGCTCAAAAAAATTAATCTGACCCAACAAGGGGGTCATGAGAACCTCTGATTTATATATAGTCAGTTGGTGAGAAGTATAGCTACTTACAGTATCTTATTTTGCCTCTCAAGATATTTGCATGTATCTTCAAAAAAATCTAAGGAATTAAAATTAATACAATATTATCTTCTTTACAATCAATATTCAGGATTTTCTAATGATATCCAAATTTTAAATAATAAACTCTTTCCTTTTCTTTCAAACCAAGATCTAGTTAAGGGGCATATATTATATTTGGTTGTCATTCCTCTTTAGTATCTTTACTCTGGAACAGTGTCTCTCAGTGGGGCCAATTTTGTCCTATGAGACATTTGGCAATGTACACAGACATGTGTGGTTATCACAATCTGTGAAAGGTGGGGAGTGATCTACTGGCATATAGTGAGTAGAGAGGGGAGATGCTGTTAAACATCCTACAATGTGGAGACTGTCTTCCACAACAAAGAGTTATCCAGCCTGAAATGTTAATAGTGCTGAGGTTGAGAAACCCCAATCTAGAACGGTCCCTCTACCTTTTTTCTGCCTGTCTTTTATGGTATTGCTATCGTGAAGCATCAAGGACAGTTGTGTTGTAGAATGTTGAACAATCTCACTTTGTCTGACTTGTTTCCTCATGACTAAATTCACTTAAAATGTTTTGGCAAGAGTATCATGTAGTGATATATGCCTTGTCATTTTTATAATTTTTGTTATTTATTTTTGTTATTAATTTTTTATTATAATTTTTGTTACTTATTTTTTAAAAATTAGATTAAATAATCTTCTTATTCCATTATTTGCCCTTTTTTAAGGTCTAAAATCTTTGGGGAGTTCTTTTATAGTTTTGTTTCTTTATTTGTTTCAATTGATTCTCAATCATAGTGGTTTATGATTAACATGTTTTGGGTTTGGGGGTATTATTTGTTGAAAACTGATGTTCTTTGCTTCTTTATTGGTGACACCCAAACTTAAAGGGACTTTTTCTAAGTTTCAGAAAGTATTCAATTTTCCCACTTCAATTTTTTTAATACTAAGTAGTTAAGTATAACACATAATTTTTAAAAAGTGTTAAGTATATATTTAAAAAATATTGGGGTTTTATTAGAATAAATGAGTAATAAAAATCTTCTCTTAAAATATAATATTTAAGTTGAAACTTAAATGAAGAATATGCTATTTGGGGAATTAATGGAGAAAATATTTTTAAATGTAGAGACAAAAGAAAGACCTTAGTGGATAAGAGGAGCTGAAAGAAGGTATAAGATTTTACTTGTGAAATATTATAATGTAGTAAAAATAGAGTAGTTAGAGAACAAAATGTGTAGGTTTTTGTAAACAAGTTTAAGATTTTATTATTTATTTAAAAAAACAGGGAACTCCAAAGGAGTCTTCAAACCAGCACATTTCATAGTTTTTACGGTCCAGGAGTGTCCAACCCATGGCCCATGGGCCACATGCAGCCAAGGATGGCTACAAATGCAGCCCAACATAAAATTGTAAATTTACTTAAAACATTGAGATTTTTTTGTGATTACATGTTGCCCTGCATTTAATGTGTGACCCAAGACAACTCTTCTTCCAGTGTGGCCCAGAGGCACCAAAACGTTATGCAATTATTCTGACTGATCTTTGTAAAACTGGATTAAGGGAAATAATAGTAGAAGTTGAAAAACCCAGTTAGGAAGCTTTTGCAATTAATCAAATGAGATGATTATGGCTTGAGATTGCTCTGTGATCCTGAGGGTAGAAAGAAGCAGACAGGGGCTAAATTCACTTTGAAGACAGCGATATTTTTGTTAGATTACATATAGAGGTGAAAAAAATAGAACATTCAAGAACTGTGAGACATTCTCAAAAGGTGTAACATATGCATAATTGTAATACAAACGTGGTATAAATTAATCCAACAGTATCCATACTCACTTTGAATATAATAATCTACATGTAAGGTAAATTGCACAGCAAGGAAAATTATCTGGGATAGAGACATTACAAATGATAAAGAGATTAATTCTCCAAGAAGTCATGACAATATTAAACAGCATGAACTTAAAAATAGAGCATATATGCACCTAACAACAGAGACATAAAAATACATGAAAAAA
>VMDR010032362.1:0-11736 GCA_007922815.1 Macrotus californicus
GGAACCAACCATATGGGAAAATATATTTGCCAATGACAAGGGTTTGATCTCCAAAAAGGACTCACATGATTCCACTCCAGGAAGTCAAACAGTCCAATCAAATGATGGGCAAAGGTTTTGACCATACAATTCCACTGCTGAGATTATACCCTAAGAATACTGAAACACCAATCCCAAAACCCCGATGTTCATAGCAGCACAATTTACAATAGCCAAGTGCTGGAAGCAACCAAAGTGCCCATCAGTAAATGAGTACATCAAAAAATTATGGTACATTTACACAATGGAATACTATGTAGCAGACAGAAAGAAGGAGCTCCTACCCTTTGTGACAGCATGGATGGAACTGGAAAGCATTATGCTAAGTGAAATAAGCCAGGCGGTGAAAGACAAATACCATATGATTCCACCTATAAGTAGAACCTAATCAACAAAACAAACAAGTGAGCAAAATATAATCAGTGACATGGAAATAAAGAACAAACTGACAGTGACCAGAGGGGAGGAGGAGGGGATAATGGGGGAAAGAGAACAAGTCAAGGAACAAGTCAAGTCAAGGAACATGGGTGAAGGACCCATGGACAAGGACAACTTGGGGGAGGACTGACTGTGGGAGGCGGGGTGGGCAGGGCAAGGGAGAGCAATGGGGGGAAATGGGGACAAGTGCAATTGAACAATACAAAACATTTTTTAAAAAGAAAAGAATATTGAGCTGGCCAAAAGGTTTGTTCGGTTTTTAAGTAAAAATAAAAGACACATTTTTTCATTTTCACCAATAATTTTATTGAACAACATATCCACCATTTTCCCACTACCTTCTGCCATGTTTCAGACAACTTCATAATTCCATTTTCCCAAAACTTTTTATCTTTTTGAGCAAAGAACATTTCCAGGTAATTTTTGTAGTCTTCCAGGGAATTGAAATATTTTCTATTAAGAGAATTTTGTAAAGACAGAAGTAAATGGAAATCTGAAGGTGCAATGACTGATGAATAAGGTGGATGCATCAGAACTTCCCAGCCAAGCTGTAACAGTTTTTGTCTGGTCATCAAAGAAACATGCAGTCTTGTGTTATTTTGATGGAAGATTATGTGTTTTCTGTTGACTAATTCTGGATGCTTTTTGTCAGGTGTTGCTTTCAGTTGGTCTAACTGGGAGCAGTACTTGTTGGAATTAATTGTTTGGTTTTCTGGAAGGAGCTCATAATAGAAGACTCCCTTCCAATCCCACCATATACACAACATCACCTTCTTTGGATGAAGACTGTCCTTTGGTGTGGTTGATGGTGGTTCATTTTGCTTGCCCCATGATTATTTTAAAGTATCTACTTTTCACTGCCCATCACAATTTGTTTTAAAAACAGAATATTTTCATTATGTTTAAGTAGAGAATAGCAGTGAAAATATGGTCAAGGTTTTTTTTTGCTTAACTTATGTGGAACCCAAACATCAGAGAGATTACCATAACCAAGCTGGTGCAAATGATTTTCAGTGCTTGATTTGGGTATTTTGAATATGTTGGTTCTCTCATGTGTGGTATAACATTGATAGTTCTCAATTAGTGTCTTGATTTGATCACTACCCATTTCAACTGATCTACCATGGAGCATTAACCAGTGAGAAATCTCTAGCGTGAAACTTCACAAACCATTTTTGACACATTAGATCAGTCACAGCACCTTCTCCATACATTGCACAATTTTTTTTTTGCATTTCAGTTGTGTTTTTAACCTTTCTTGAAATAATAACACACAATATGCCGAAAATGTCACATATTTTTCATCTTCAATATTAAAATGGTTACACAAAAATTCACCAATTTTAATAATTTAAAAAAATGCACACTGATATGACAACTGTCACAATACAATCTAGCAAAATTGTTTCAAATGAAGTTAAAGACAACTAAGCACTACTAAAGTCATCTTACAGAAAAAAACTGAATGAACTTTTTGGCCAGCCCAGTGTTTTATTGTTTATGTTATTACAGTTGTCCCAATTTTCCCCTTTTGCCCCTTCCACCCATCCCATCCCCCACTCCTGCAGTCAGTCCCATCACTGCTGTCCATGTCCCTGGATCATGCATGTATGTTCTTTGACTAATCCCTTCACCTTCTTTCAACCCTAATATTTTTTGCTTGTGTTGTTGTTCTAGGATTCCATCAAGGATGCCTCATTACATTTAGTTTTATGACTCTTTAGGCTCCTCTTGTCTGTGATTGTTATTCAGATGTTTCTTGTTTTTGATGACTTTGACGGTTTTGAGGAATACTGGCCAAGTACATTGTAGGATTCCCCTCAATTGGAAATTGTTTAATATTTTTCCTATAATTAGACTGGGCTTATTGGTTTTTGAGAGGATCACAGACATGAAATACCACTTTTAAAATATCATATCAAGGGTATTATATTACAAACATGATTTTCCACAGTTGATGTTGACATTGATCACTTGGCTAAGAGTGTTTGTCAAATTTCTCCACTGTAAAGTTATTCTTTTCCCCTTTTCATACTGTGCTCCTTAAAGGGAAGTTGCTATGTGCAGCCCACAATTAAGTATTGAGAAATTGTACTTCTTGTGCTTTAGGGTGAAGTACTATAGTAGTCTGATTGGACTGCCATAACAAAATACAAGTATCCCCTGCTTTCAAAAATTTCTGTTATGCTGCTTTACTTTACAAAAGACCTCCATTATTACTTGTTTTGCTAACCAAAGGAAATTGGAAGAGGATTTTCACTTTTTTTATTGTTGTTCAAGTATAATTTGTCTCCATTTTCACCCCACCATATCCTCCACCCCACCTATCCCTGCCTTCCACCCTCAAACCCACGCCCCTTAGCCCTGTCCTCACTTTTACCAAAAAAGAAGAATAGCGTTTAGTATTTCTTTTGCAGCAAGCTGTTATAGAGGCAGCACACACCCTGAGCAGCAAGAATGGCACCATCAGCTCCTTCCCTGGAAATCACACTGAACATCTCAGCATCAAGTCATCATAGCTTTGGACTGTGTCTGTGAGCTTTGGTGCTTTATCTTGGTTTATTTTATGCACCGATTAGCAAATGTGTCCTAAGGGATTAGAAGAGTCCAGGAGAGGTTATTTTGGGGGTCTGGGAATACTTGAAAAATTTTTTGTATGAGGTCTGTCTGTAAAAAGTCCAGCCATTGTTAATGTAATGAAAACAATTTGCGCAATATTGATGTAACCTGGCGGCAAAGGAGAGTGGACTGGAATGTGCATACATGAACAATGACGACTTCACTTTACTAGTCTGTGGGGGTGGTAGGCACCATTTGGTGAGCATGTGTACTGTGTGACCGTTGCATTCAAAATGACTGAGCAAGTAAAGCAATGGATCTGCATCAAATTTTGCATTAAGCTTAAACATTCCTCTGTGGAAACTATTTTCATGATTCAGAAGAGCACAGCTATGGGCACCTGGTGATTGGCAGTTTTATCATGACAACACACTCACTCGTGCATCACATCTCATGCAGAGATATTTTTGGCAAAACATCAAATCACCCAGGTAACTCGGCCCCACTATAGCCCAGATTTGGCACCCTGTGACTTCTGGCTTTTTCCAAAACTAAAAGCACCTTTGAAAAGGAAGAGATTTCAGACTGTCAATGAGATTCAGGAAAATACAACAAGGCAGCTAATGATGATTAGGAGAACTGTGTGAGGTGCCAACATGCCTATGTTGAAGGGGACTGAGGCATCATTGTCCTATGTACAATGTTTTTGTATCTTGTATATTCTTCAATAAATGTCTCTATTTTTTATAGTACATGGCTAGATACCTTCTGGATGGACCTCATACAAATTAATGGTAATTGTTTCTTCACTTCATTCTATTTCATCTTACAATAGGTTTCATAGAAATGTTTTACTTTGGGATAGTAGGGGAAACCTGAATCAAAAACTGGGTGGTTTAAGGATTAATTAATTAATTAATTAATTTTTAGACAGAGGGGAAGGGAAAGAGAAAGAGAGGGAGAGAAATGTCAATGTGTGGTTGCCTCTCACACACCCCCCCAATGGGGACCTGGCCCGCAACCCAGGCATGTACCCTGACTGGGAATTGAACTGGTGACCCTTTGGTTTATAGGCTGGTGCTCAATCCACTGAGCCACACCAGCCAGGACAAAAAAAAAAAAAAATGGTGGTTTAAACAATAGACACTTATCTTCTCACAGGTCTGCAGGCTTGGAGTCTAAGATCAAGTTTCTAGCAGGATTGGTTTCTATTGAGGCCTCTCTTTCTGGCTTACAGATGGCTACCTTCTCACCATGTCCCCACAAGTCTTTTCTTTGTGCACACAGAAGTAGAGACAGACAGAGACAGAGAAATCAGAGATAGATATATCTCTGGTGTCTCTTCTTATAAAAACACCAGTTCTATTGGATTAGGGTTCTATCTCTTGACCTCATTTAGTCTTATCTTCTCAAACACCTGGCCACATTGAAGTTTAGAGCTTTAACATACAAATTTTAGGGGAACACAATTTAATTCATAACATTCAACCAAAAATTCATATTCTTGGTAAAGTAGTTTTGATTGTAGGTCCTTGCTTTTCATCACTTTGAACATTTTGCATCAATCCCTTCTGGCTTGAAATATTTCTGTTGAGAGATCAGCTGACACTCTTATGGAGCTCCCTTTTAAGTAATTACCTGCTTTTTTTCTTGATGCTTTTTAAGATTCCTTTTTGCCTTTAATCTTTGCCATTTTAATTATATTGTGTCTTGATGTGGACCTCGTTGGATTCATCTTGTTTGGAACTCTCTTTGCTTCCTGGACTTGTGTGTCTTTTTTCTTCACTAGATTAGGGAAATTTTTGGTCATTCTTTCTTCAGATAGGTGTTGGACCACTTGCTCTCTCTCTCTTTTTTTTTTCTTGTACCCCTATAATGTGGATGTTGTTACGTTTCTTGTTGTCCCAAATTTTCTTAAACTATCATCATTCTTTTTAATTTTTTTTCTTTTTGCAGCACTGATTGTGTGTCTTTTTTCTATCTTGTCTTCCAAATTGCTGATTTGATCCTCTGCGTCATCCAACCTACTTTCTATTACTTCCAGTGTATTTTTGATGTCAGCTGTGGTATTCATCATTTTCAACTGGTTATTTTTCATGGTTTCCATGTCCTTTTTCATGCTGTTGTAGTTCTCACTAAGTTCCTTGAGCATCCTTACCACCATTACTTTGAACTCCACACCTGATAGATTACTTGCCTCTATTTCATTTGGCTCTTTTTCTGGAGAATCTTCCAGTTCTTTCATTTTGGGCCTGTTTCTTTGTCTCCCCATTTTGGATGTCTTTTTCTATTCATGTATTAGATAGATCTGCTATGACTCCCAGTCTTCATGTAGTAGGTGTTCTGTGGGACCTAGTAGTGCGATCTCTTTGATCTCCTACACTGGTTGCTGTTGGAATATCCCTTGTTTGGGTTTTGTGGGCCTCCCTGTTATAATTCGGTCTTGATTGCCATTGGCCCATCTGTACGTGGGGTGGACCCTCAGGCTTTCTGACTGTGAAGCTCACCCTTAACTATGGTATGTGAGCTGCTGTACAGGTGCTGACCAAAAATAAATAAATAAATAAAAATTAAAAACAACGTAAAATACAAAGTTAAATAAAAAGAAAGGGGGAAAGAATAAGAAAAAGGGAAAAATAAGAAAATGAAAGGAAATAAAGAAGAACAAGAAAAGAAAAAGGACAAAAAAGGAAAAACAAAAAAGAAGAAAATAAAGAAATAGAAATGAATGAAGCAAAAAATTAAAAAGAAAACAACAATATTCTCCTCAGCAGAGTTTAGTGCCTACTGTGAACTCTCTTTGTGTATGCTGTTTGTGAAGTTTTTTGGGTCTTGCTCTGATGCTGCCCACTTGGCATGTTGGTTCTGGGCTCTTTGGGAGGGACTCTGACACAGGCCAATGTCAAAAGCTGCCTGGCCCTAGGCCACTTGTCTGAAGCTATAAGCAATACACAGTTTGTGTCTGCCTCTGTTAGACCTATCTGCACACAGGAAAAATGAAGCCTTGCTCTAAGGCCTGCTTTTACCAGCACCAGGCCCAGAAGCAGCCAGCAAATGTCCCAGTGCACCTCAGGATCCATCTCTCTGCCTGCTTCCACCCACTGCCTGCCAGGCTCAGTCACTGAAAGAGACTCTGGTGGAATTGAGAGGATGAGGCTAGTAGATCTCCTGTGATAGAAGATGCTGTTCAGGTTTCAGGGAAGGTGATGGGTGTGATTTCCCCATTCCACAGCCACACAAATGACTTTGGTTTCCATGCAGTTTGCCTTGGTCCTTAATTTAATTTAATTAATTATTATTTTTCTATTAGTATTATTTTTTCCTCAAAATATTTACCTAAAAACAGGCAAAAGGGAAAGAAAAAAAGAAAAACAAAAGTTATTGGAAATGACATAGTTTAGGTGGGGAGAAAGGAGAGGAGGAGAGAAAGATCTCACTTTCCAAAAGTGCCTTCTTTGTGGGGAGAGGAAAGCAGGGAATATATCCCCATGTCCAGCCTCCATCTGGTGAAGAGGGTAACAACACAGTGGTCTGAGGGCCAGAGGGGCTGAAGGGGAGCGGAGGTGGAAGGGGTCACAGGAAGTTGTCAGCCATGGGCTTTGTAGAGGGGATGCCCTGTCTGTCTTGGAAAGTGGCTTCAGAAATGATACAGTCTTTCTAGATATGGTCAAACCGCTTCAAGATGGTTGCCGCTTTTCCCCAGCAGTGGGTTCAGACCACACAGTGAGCAGCATCTCGTTGGAGTGCCACTTGTAACCCTCCATCACTAGTTGGTGGGCACTGCAGATCATGTCAATGTTGCTGGCTGCACTGACCTGGGCCACCACTTCATTGACAAATAGGTAGCCAGCCCCATGTGGGCTGATACCCCCAGCCTGTTGTATCTTCGGGGGTGAACCAGAGCAGATCACACAGGGGCCCATCCTGTGAGGTACCTCTTGCTTTCAGTCAGTCCTCCAGATCTGCAAGTGTCTGGATGGAGGGGAGAGGCCCTGTGCATGCAGATCTTGCCATTGATGATGGCTGACAGGCTGAGGTGCTCAAAGGACTCAGAGCAGCAGTGCCACAAAGTCACCAGCCCATATTTACAGTCACTCATCAGAGAAACCTTATACCTGGGTGGTCTGAAGGCTGTCGTGGTTGATCCAGATCAGGGTAATTCTGTCAGGATAGCGAACCTTAAGTGCCAGCAGCAGGATGAATGTTTCAACACTGTAGAGAAACCACGATCCACAAAGTCCCTCATGAAGAGGTAGTTGGTCTCAGGGACATTGCCACCCACTCTGAACAGCTCTTTGAAGTCATAGAATTGTCTGTTAACATCGCTGCATACTGTGATTGGCACGTCCACCCTCTGCATGTTGCTTTCGTCTACCAAGATCTCTCTGGCCTTAGCACACAGGACCTTGACTTCGCTTTCCTCGAAGAGTTCACAGTGCCACAGCTGCTCAATCTCCTCATCCAGGTCACTGATCTCTGCTATGTAACCCCTGCCCCACCCCCACACCCCGACTGTGAGGGTCAGAGCAAGGGTTAGGGCTGTGCTGCACAGGGATCTCTGTTGCTGCGACTATGGCTCAGGCTCTTGGGCTCCCTGCCTTTCTTCTTCCCTCTGGTTCGGCCGCTGCCTCCACCGCTTCTTCCTCAGTCCTTAATTTTAATACACACTTTGAAAATTACTTTTCTTATATGGCACCTACATGGTCTTCTGTCACTACAGAGAAATCCTGGGGCTGCTGTCCAAAGAAATGGATGTCATTTAGATCGAATTGCTACTTTATTTCTACTGAAAGCAAAAACTGGACAGAGAGTGGAAAGAACTGCTTAGGAATGAAAGCTCACCTGCTGGTGATCAACACCAAGGAAGAGCAGGTATGGTCCTAATCGATAACGGCGTCAGAAATCCTGCCTGGATTCTGTACACCTCCCTTGGTGAAGGAGCAGGTTCTCATTGCTTTGGGATATTGGTCTGTGGCAAAGGCATTCAACAAAATAGACAAGAAAAGCTTCTTAAGTCATTCCATACCTTTTTTCTGCTTCCATAAAACTAAACTCTACCAAAATAAAAGGGGATATTTAAAATATAATATGTGGGGTATGAGTGGAAGGATGAAAATATTTCAGCCTGAAATACCAGTTTATTATTTAAACATGTAAATATTTTATAAATCATTAACTAACAGAGAAGTGGCATTAAGTCAAGTAGGGAAATAAAGTAAAAAAACTGAGGTTGTGAAAGAAAAATTATCTAACCTGCAAAAGTTTACTCAGGCATAACTTCAAAGAATTCCCTCTCTTAATGAAGAAGAGAGAGAAGTGAGTCTGAGATGAAAATTCGTTCTGATTGCGATAGAAATTGAACATTGCTATGTTGCGAGTATGTGTGTCCTCTCCGAATTTGTGTGCTGAAATTCTAATTCTCAAAGGTGATGGTATCCAGAATTGGGATTTTGGGGAGGTGCTTAGGTCATTAGTGTGGAGCCCTCATAAATCTGATTAGTGTTCTTATAAAAGAGACCCACACAGCTACCTCTCCTTCCACCATGTGAGGACACAGCCGGAAGGTGCCAGATATGAATTAGGAAGAGGGATTTACCCAACTATATTAGTACCTCGATCTGGAATTCCAGCCTCCAGAGCTGTGAGAAGTATATTGCTGTTGTTCTAAGCTACCCTGTGTGTGGTATTTTGTTTTAGCAGGCTGAATAGACTGAGACAAACATCAGGCTCACAAGTGATGTCAGTGATCCTGTACTGTGCAGCCAGAGAAGGCCTGCACTCCTGGGCAGGGCCCCCATGTGGCTCTTGCTGGATCATCTCACCTTTCCTTCTGTTCTCCCGAAGGCCATAAGAAACTCAATTCAACCTGAATACTCTTAAGCCATAACTCCTCTCTCTTCTTTTTCAGGATTTTATTATTCAGAACCTGGATAAAAAGGTTGCTTATTATGTGGGGCTGTCAGACCCAGAGGGGAAAAGAGCCTGGCAATGGGTTGATCAGACACCATACAATGAAAGTGCCACGTGAGTATATTACTAGATAAAGGAACCCGGAGTCCTGGGCCATCAGGCAAGTTAGGGTGTCCAAACTATCAGGTATTAAAATAAGATATCTCACCCGTCTTTTAACTCTTGGGCACTAAGTTAAATAATGTCATTTATTATCTCATTTAATAATCACAAGAACTGTATGAAGTACACATGATTATTTTTCTCACTGTAGAGCTGAGGAAACTGAGTTTAGGGAGTTCAGACAACTCAGCATATGTTATCCAGCAGTGGTGACAACGGTTTTTAAAGCCAGGTCTGTTTTACACCCAAGTCTGTGCTTTCAACCACACGTTTATATCGCTAATCAAACACATAGTCAAGTCAATGAAGATCATAACCAATTGTTAATATTTATTATCTCATAAAGCAAATGAACTAAATTCTGATAGTTTTATAATATCCCACATTTACATAGGTCTTTTAAAACTCCAAAGTACTTTAGTACATTTTAGTACGTTACCATTTTTGATTCTTATATTGTATGTGAAATATATAAGTATATTACTCTATTCTTTATTTTTAGATATGTAAATAAGGGAAATTAAATTCCTTGACCAAGATAATGGGCATAGCAGTAGACTCATAAATTTTTAATTATTGAATACTTCTTTAGACTCCAGAAACAGTACATTAAAAACAAACTACAGTGAGACTGGGGACCAGGGTAAACCTTTTCATTCATTAAGGGAGCCTACGGACTGACAGTCCCCTGGAACAGGGCGTGGACAAATAGAGGGGAGCCTCTGGACTATCTGCTGGAAAGGGTTTAGTTCAGTAAGATGACAGAGTGATGTAGGCACAGTTTTCAAGGGAAATGCCAGAGACACAGATGAAGAAAAAAAACTGCATGATAAGGTGGGGGAGAGATGATTGGGCATGTCTACCTTGCATTCCACACCACTCAACTCCCGCACCCTCTCTCACTGTCTCTAACCTTTTCATTAGTTGAAGACACACCCCCATCCTTTTTTCCTCTTTCAGATTCTGGCATTATGGTGAACCCAATAATCCCCATGAGCGTTGTGTTATAATGAACGCTCTTCTACAAAACGCATGGGGCTGGAATGATGTCCCTTGTGTTGGCCGTCACTCATCAGTTTGCAAGATGATGAAGATCTACTTATGAATGGGACACTCTCCACAAACATGTGGTTGAATTGGCATCTACCATTGAAGAGATAGTTAATTAGCTTTTTAAAACTCAGGTGTAAGCTTGTCTAAGTGATCTCCAGAGAACCTTCCAGTAGGCTGTCACCTATTCAACTTATGTAAAATCAGTGTATATATTCATTCCTATATTCCTTCATACAATGAACATCTATTGAGCATTTTCCATGGGCAGACAGTGTACTGGAGAGCCTATCTGCAGATAAATGGAGAGAGCATGAGCCTCCTCTCCTGATTTTTGTCTAATTGCTAAGGAGTTAGATGCTGATGTAGTAATGTGATGTGGTTCTTCCATCTATCTGGATTTATCTCTTTATGGATTGATCAAAAGCAAAGTAATACCAACCATTACATTCCATTTCCCTCAGAGAGATTCATTATTTTCACTCAAAGCATTTTATGTATCAGTTGGAACATATGTACATCAATGGAAGATAAGTTCCAGCTTTGGCCCAGTAGGAACTTGTGCTTCTTAACATTCTCTGTTTGGTCTTGGGCTGTCATTCAATATCAGAGTACATGCATAGTATAATCAGAGATTGAGCATTGGATATTTAGAATTAGAGAATTAAAAGTTATTACTGATGTAAAAACAATGTAAATGGAGCCACTTTAAAATGGTGCTGCCCTCCCAAAGCTTTGGAATGTTAAAACTTGGCAAAATAACCTTTGGAGTGGACCTAAAGCAGCATTATATCCCAAACCCTTGGCAAAGATAACAAACAAACAAAAAAGCTGATATTATGACTACCTGACTGAAAATGAGATACATTCTTTAGAATTAGTATTATTACGTAGCCTATCTGCACCTCTAAAAATCCCTTCTATCTATTTACATAATTGTTCCCTTACCTTTGTCAAATACGCCTTGCCACCAACTCCTACTTGGAACACCAAGTTTCTGCCTGGATCAGCACTTCCAGCATAGCTTCTGGACCTTAAAAAAATGCTTGTTGATTCTCACTTTGGTCTTTTATTTTTAGCTTAACACTGGTAGTTGACATAGATTTATATTTATCAGGTATTCTGACACAGTTTTCCTTTAAGCATGATAATTTCTATGTATGGATTGCTGCTCAAAATGGCCCCGACATATTTATATTCCCCCTTTCATTAGAGTTCGTACACATTATTTTCTTTCTACAACAATATGCAACATATGATATTTATAATAGAGTCTGTATTCATTGCTTTAGTATAGTCGTTGTAATAAATTATGATAAAGCTGATTTTCACCTTGACTATCCCACTATAGCCTAAAATTATTCCTTGATTTTCTTGATTTAACTGAGTAATTATATTTACCATCATTTCTTGACTATATCTAAAGTTGAGTTATCTTTATATAGGTCTGATTTTATACATTATGTATAGAATTTACTAGTTTACTTCCACATCACAATTCTGGGAAGATTTGGGGGAAACTTTATTTACAATGAGCTTTCCCCATTATTATTTCAATAACATGGGGACGGGATGTAG
>VMDR010032363.1:0-11734 GCA_007922815.1 Macrotus californicus
ACAGAAAGCAGGAGGGCTGGAACCCAGTGCTGCGGAGGTGCCAACAGTGGGGTGAAGCCGTAGCAGCCCTCACACCATCACCATTGCCACCCCCTTTGGCAAAGCCTCCCACTGCCATGAGGGAGGCCTGCCCACTGCTCAGCCCTGCAGGTGGTCTTCAACAGTGCCTGAATGTCCATCAGGGCCCTGAGCCTTTCTTCCCCTGGCAGCATGGAAGGCTGCTCCCAGATGGCCCCTCTCCTCTGGGATTTGGGGGGACTGTGGACCCAGATGACCCTCAAGGGGAGACATCTCCTGGGTATTTGGGGATAAAGGGCCCTTTAGCAGCCTGGTGAGACCACGGCTCTGAGCATCACACCCTGGGTGCCCATCTGGGCCTCAGCTTCCCATCTGTAAGAAGGATGGTGTTCCAAGCAGCCTCTGAGGCATCTTCTCCAGCACCAACTACAAGGGATCTTCCTGGTCCTTTCAAGTCTGAAATTTGGACCTGGGTTGGCATCAGAGAGCCAGGAGGGTAAGGGAGGTCCCACGGTCAATGTCACTCAGGAAGATAGAATCTTAGTGATTTCCACTCCCTTTCCTTGGGAGGAAGAGCAAAGAGTGTGGGAACTGCCAGGTACCATCAAAGACAAATAGGAAGGTCAGGACACCCCAACTTGTCACAAGTAGCCACCACCTCCATCATTGTATTTTATACACTGTCATCCAGGAAAATAGTTTCCACCAGCCTGTCACTTGTTAATTTGTGTGTGGGGGGTCTTTCACAAAGCAGACACCCTTCATTTTCATGTAGTCAGAGCCAGTGCCTCTCCTTTGCATGCATGTCTCGCTCTCTCTCTGTCTCTTTCTCCCCCCATACACAAGGGGGGACCCAAAAAAACAAGAATTCTCTTCTAGAGGACAGGCCCCTTGTAGTACAGGCTTCTCCATCTAGGTGAGTGTTCTAGGAACCCATCTGGATCAGTGCACCAGCTGGTGTTGTTGTGAGAGGCTGTGTTTGGCTTCAGTGAATTTTTTTTGAAGACTCTTTCAATGCATTTGCCCATTTCACAACGAGTGATTTACAAGGGCACCTGCCCACACTGAGCTGAGTGTTCAGCAGTTTTTGACCAAAAACACCATGATCCCTGTGCCCCACCCTCCCCGCTCAGCCCATCTTGCCCCGAGCTCCTTTTTTTGTTTACCCAGATGAAAAAAGTCCTCAAAGGGAAACATTTTGCTGATGTGGAAGAGGTGAAACAAAAAACAGCAGAAGCACTAAAAGGCATCAGAATTGACAAGCTCAAAACTGTTCTGAGCTGTGGGAAAGAGTCTCAATAGGTGTACTGCATCAAATAGAAAATACTTTTAAAGTGACTGAAGTTTAAACATGTAGGAATAAATACACAATTTTTAATAAATTCTAAGGTTTTGGGTCCCCCCCTCATAAATGAGACATTTGAAGGCTCTTGAAGACATTTTCCCCAGACCCTGGTCACAAAGCTACTAGCCAATGTTTATTTCGATTGGCCTTACCTCTACAATATAGCTTCACCTAATTTTAAAGTGAGACCTTTGATTCACTGGGACCCTGGTTTGCTGCGATGGGAGGTGGGATCCACCTTTTGTTCCCCAGAGTGAACCATGAGTAGCCACTAACCACATCACCCTTTTCCCATCTGTGATCCCTCCTGAACGCCCATCCCAAGGGGAAGCACAGGAACACCCTGTGAGCGCTGGTGGGACCTGCACGGCTGGGCAGAGCCGTGCCCAAGGGGTGCTCAGAGCGCCAGTTACATCACGCTGCTCGTCAGAGCCTGAGGAACAGTGTGAGCTGTGTGTGGCTGAACTTACACTGTGTACACTGCAAGCAGGGCAGGCACACCGTGAGCGACCAGAGAGCGGTTTTGTCCAGGGGCAGCAGCCTTGAGTGTGGGGGTGGGAGTTCAGGGTGGAGGTTCAAGGGAACATGTCACACAATAAAATGAAATGAGGGGCATTTTCTAACGGAGCAGTGATGACAATGTGCCAAGACGTGACTCTTGCACGGCAGCCCCAGAAATGCCAAGGATGGCAGAGGACAGCTTCTGTCACCCCGAGCCGGTCTGGAGGGGTCCCAGCCCCGTTGTGATGGCCTCTATGCCAGAGGATGGGCTCCCTGGGGTGAGGCAGGTGAGGCTCTTTCTCCCCTACCTGAGCAGTCCTGGGGCTAAAGCATAAACTGCTTCTAAGAAATCGTACCGGGAGAGCTTTGTAACAGCCCAGGAAGGACCCTTAAAGAACTGACTATTTCACAGAAATTGAAATTGAGGCCAGAGAAAGGTGAGCTGCCCCAGAACCTCATGTCCCGTTCCAGCCTGGGATCTTCCCCTTTGGACTGCCCCAGACTGGCCTCCGTGCAGCCAGCTCCAGACATGAAGCCCATGGCCTGGCCACTGGGATTCCCTCTAGCCGCTCTGGCCCAGTGCCCAGTCTCAGCCCTGGCCCCAAGATGGGCCAAGTGACGAAGTGGCTGCCCCTTGCCTTCCTGAGCAAGGGTCAGTCAGTCCAAGGTTTGGGCCCAGTGTCCTCCCTGTGGGAGGCATGGCCCCTGTGCGGGCAGCCCGGGCACCCAGCGGCTCCTGCTTCTCTTGCTCTCCTGTAGTTCTTAAGTATGCAGACAGGCAGCTCTCTCTCCACTGTCCTCCCACTTGGCGTATAGCTGTCCTCTTTCTGACTCTCACGCTCTCTCAGTCAGTCTTCTCTTCCTTCCTCCCACACATTGTTTGAGCACCTACTGTGTGCCTAGCACTGGGTGCTCACCAGTGAACGAGTCAAGCAGGGCCCACCTGTGAGCTGGCACTCAGCCAAAATCACACAGCGAGCACTCAGCACCATTTTAAGCAGGCAATATGGCAGACAAGATCTGGGGGCAACATTAGGTAGGGTGACCAGGGAAGGCCCCTCCCAGAAGGTGACAGTTGAACTGAGAACTGCAAAGATGTTGTGGCAGAGATGTCCAGGCAGATGGGAGAGCAAGTGCAAAGGCCTGAAAGCAGGAATGAAGATCCTCTGAGAAACATCAAGGAACCCCAAGTGGGAACGGGACAGTGAGAGAAGCACAGAGTGGCAAGACAAGAGGGTGGGGCCAGCAATCCCAAACCCCAGCTCTCCTGGCAGAACCAGAGCCCAGACGGAGGCCAGAGGCAGAGAGGGGCCAGAGTTGAGCAGCAGGGAGAGGGCAATGTGGGTCAGAATAGAGCATCCACTCCCGATGAAGTCCGATCTGCCTGCCTGACCCTGGGCCCAGCCCAGAATTCAGAGATGGGTGCTTTCTGGGGTGTGCAGGCTCTAGGAGTCACTTCTGTGAACAGCTCACTCCTCATGGAGCCGACAGCTCCCAGGCAGTGGGCCTCGAACATGCCAGAGGCTGGAGGGGGCTCCCTGAGCAGGGTGCCTGGAGAGTAGGACAGGCCTGTCCATGCCGCCTGAGTGCCTCCAGACTTGAGCAGTGAAGAAACAGAGGCTCCACTGCAGGGCAGGGTGGCTGGAAGGGACAGAGGACCTGGCTAAGGGCTGTCACTCTTCGATCCCTCTGGGGTTAGGAGCTACTATTACCCCCATTTTACAGATGAAGAAACTGAGGCACAGAGACATCCTGAAGCTTGTACAAGCTTACCCAGCAGAACTGGGACAATCCCTAGCATGTTGCCTGGGACCTGGGAGACCTCAATAGTCAGTCTCCAGCTAGCATGCAGCTAGCACCCAGCCAGCCTCCAGCCTGTACTCAACCAGCACCCAGCCAGCACCCAGCACTCTCTCCAATCAGGAACTGAGATGTTCCAGATTCAACTATTACAGGAGCCTGCCTGGCGGGTCTTCAGGCTTCCCACTGTCCACACCAGGGTCTCAGTGAAGGTCTAAGTCCTGGGCTGGGAGACATGGCCCAAACCCTGGCTCTGCTCTGACTTATCAGAGGTGCTGGGGCAGTTGAGGCCCCAAGTGTGTCCAGCCCCCTCACTGTACCAGTTGAGTTGTTTCCAGCTGGGGCTGCCACCAGCAGTGCTGCTGAGAACCTTGGGGAGTGCTGCAGCTGCTCTGAAAGGTAGGCTCTGGGCTCACACAGGCCTCATGATGCTGAATCTGCCTTCTAACAAGATTCCCCAGATGAGAGATTTCTGGTCAAGATGGCTGCATAGGTAAACACTGTTCACCTCCTCACACAAACACATAAAAATTACAACTAAACTATACAACAACTATCACTCAGAACCATCAGAAATTGAGCTGAATAGGAGTCTGACAACTATGGAATTAAAGAAACCACATCCATCTAATTGGTAGGAGGGGTGGAGACGCAGGGCTGGTCCCACATCTACATGTGGTGGATAAAAATATGAGAGGAATATCTTGGGAGTGAGGAGTCCCAGCCCCACACCAGGTACCCCAAACCAGGGTTCTAGTGCCAGGAAGATAAGTCCCCACAACTTACGGCTGCAAAAATCAGTGGGGATTGAGTCAGTGGAAGAAACTGCGGGAATCCCAAGCAGTTCCTCTTTAAGAATCTACACATGGACTTATTCAGACTCACTCCCTCTGAACTCCAACACCAGGATAGCAGCTTGAAAGGCACCAGAGGCATGCAGAGAGGAACTGAAGTGTCTGACACCAAGGTGAGAGCTGGAGACAGCTTTCTTCCAGACAGAAAAGTGGGCAAGCATTGTCCCTTATCTGAACCCTTCCCCCACAGAGCCACAGAGTCAGCATGCGGGTGCCATATCTGAGACTCCATCGACCTGGTTAACACTATCATGCCCTGGAGATCCCCTGAGACCCCATCCCACCCAACTTACAGGCCCACCAGGCTGTTAACAGAGACTTTTCCATATGAATGACTGGTCTTGGCTCATGCTTCACAACTTCTTAAATTCTCTAAACAAGCAACAGCCAGCTTCAATGAGCCTCTGGCCACTGTGCCACTTGCTAAGTGGCCCCAGACCTGGTACTAGCAGCAGCCAGCCTAGATTCACAGCTTAGCTTTGACTGGAAATCTCCAAGTCCAGCACAAGTAGCAGCCATCTCGGATTGCTTTATAGCCCAGGCAGGGTGGCCCTGGGCAAAACACAGGAGGGGGCTGACCTTGGCCTGCACCACCCAGGAAACTCCAGGGCCAGAGACCCAGTGGGTAGCTACAAACCATGTCAGAGCACCACCACTCTGCCCCTGCAAAGCTGATCCTCCACGGAGGGTGGATATTGGTGGTCAGTCCTTGTAGCTTCTGGCCTGGGTAAATCCCTCCCATTGATCTACCAACTACAAGAGGAAGGTGTACTCAGCCCACACAAAGGGTGTACCTTGAGTACCCAGCTTGGGTGATAGGAGAGTCTGTGCCACTGGACCCTACAAGACACCTACTACATTAGGCCACACTACCAAGACATGGAGTCATAGCAGCTCTACCTAATACATAGAAACAAACACAGGGAGGCTGCCAAAATGAGAAGACAAAGAAACATAGCCCAAATGAAAGAATAGATCAAAACTCCAGAAAAAGAGCTAAACAAAATGAAGGTAAGCAATCTATCAGATGCAGAGTTCAAAACACTGGTTATAAGGATTCTCTAGGAACTTAGTGAGGAATTCAACATTATAAAAAATCCAGTCGGAAATTAAGGACACATTAATTAAAAAGAACAATTTACAGGGAAACAGTAGAATGGATGAAGCCAAGAATCAAATCAGTGATTTGGAACATAAGGAAGCAAAAAACAACCAATCAGAACAACAAGAAGAAAAAAGAATAAAAAAAAATTGAGGATAGTGCAAGCAGCCTCAGGGACAGTTTCAAGAGGTCCAACATCTGCATCATTGGGGTGCCAGAAGGAGAAGAGAAAGAACAAGAAATTGGAAATCTATTGGAAAAAATAGTGAAAGAAAACTTTCTTAATTTGGTGAAGGAAATAGACATGCAAGTCCAGGAAACAGAGTCCAACACAAGATGGATGCAAAGTGGCCCATTCCAAGACACATCATAATTAAAATGCTAAAGATTAAAGATAAAGAGAGAATCTTAAAAGCAGAAAGAGAAGTTAGTTGCCTATAGGGAAACTCCTATAAGACTGTCAGCTGATTTCTCAAAAGAAACTTTACAGACTTGAAGGGGTTGGCAAGATATGTTCCAAGTCGTGAAAAGCAGGAACCTACAGCCAAGATTGCTCTACCCAGCAAAGCTATCATTTAGAATCGAAGGACAGATAAAGAGCTTCCCAGACAAGAAAAAATTAAGAGTTCATCATCACCAAACCATTATTATATGAAATGTTAAAGGGATTTTTTTAAGAAAAAGAAAATCAAAACTATGAACAATAAAATGACAATAAATACATCTTTATCAACAATCGAATCTAAAAAACAAACTAAGCAAACAAGAACAGAGACAGAGTCATGGATACGGAGAGCGCTTTGATGGTTGCCAGATGGGAGGGGGTGCAGGGAAATGGGTGAGGAGGTGAGAGGATTAAGAAGTACAAAGAGGTAGTTACAGAATAGCCAGCGGGATGTTAAGAATAGTATAGGAAATGCAGTAGCCAAAGAACTTATATGCACAACCCATGGACATGAACAATGGTGTGGGGATTACCTGATAGAGTGGGGGGTGTTGGGGTGAGGGGAAAAAATTGGGACAACTGTAATGCCATAATCAATAAAGTATAATTTTTTTAAGTATACATTCAAAAAAAATTTTTAAATAAAGATTCCCCAGACAATTCATGTGCACATGAAAGTTCCAGAAGCTCTGCTTCAGAGCCCATACCTAGAAGCAAAAATGCACATCTTCAATTTTACTAAATAAGGCCAAATTGTCTTCCTGAGTAGCTGCCCAGTTTGCACTGCCCAGGAGTGGATGACGGCTCCTGTGACTCTGCGTCCTTAACAACTCTTGGCATTGCCAACATCCTAGCTGTTTCCAGTCTAGTCCATGGACATGGTCCCATAGCACCGGTTACTTCATATTTTTCTTTCATTTGATTCACTTCCTGAAGTTTAGCCTCCTCCCAAGCAAGTATACCCAGGCAATCACATTTGATGCTAGATACCTATTTTTCTAATACAAACATATAACAGAGATGTCCAGCTATGCATTGTTCCTCCTTGTGTCACTGAGAATGGCCACCACATCCACCTGGAGCAACCCTGGTTTTCCTCAGCGTTGGTGCTGGCACTCCCTGCATCTGGTCCCCCGGAGCACTGATAGCCTTGCAGCTTGCACAGTGGGAGAAGGTGGGGGCCACATCTGAGTGGTCTGGCTCGGAGCTTGGTCAGGAGTAGCTGAGCAAGCAGCGGGGTGCCCCAAGGACCCTGTTTTCACCACTGCATCATCTGAACCAAGAGGAGCATCATCTGGCAGGGAGAGGAAGAGTGTGTCTCAGTGGGCCTTCGGGAGGGGCTTCTGGGGTGGGGTTCCTGACCTCCTCAGAAGATCCAGGGCTGTCCTCGGCTCCCGGTGCCTGTCAAAAAAAGAAAAACCATTTCTGCCCTGGCTGGTGTGACTCAGTGGATTAAGCACTGGCCTGTGAATCCAAGGATCACCAGTTAGGTTCCCAGTCAGGACACATGCCTGGGTTGTGGGCCAGGTCTCCAGTGGGGGTCAAATGAGAGGCCACCACACATTGATGTTTCTCTCCCTCTCTTCTCCTCTCTAAAAATAAACAAATAAAAAAAATACTTTTTAAAAAGAAGAACCATTTCTGGGAAGAGAGTGGTGTCTCCTCTCCTTGGTGCCCTGGGGGGACTTGCCTGCAAGGCCTGGCCCTCAGGAGGGGCCCCAATCACTCTACCTTCTAGCCCAGCCCACCTGTACCTAGAGGTGGGGAGACAGCAAAAGCAGCCCAGTTGGGCTTGTAGGTCTTTGAGGCCAGCCCTGCAGCCTTGGAGCTGTGTGACCAGCCCCCAGCAAGCTACCTCAGCTGACCAGCCAGGAAGGGGCTGTTAAGGAATAAAGGAGACAACATATTGAATGGCCAGTACTGCATCTAGCTGGTCATGGGGCTCAGTGACATCTCAGGTTGGGACCCCTTAGGAGCAGACCTGAGACAAGGAAGTTAGGGGTGATTCCCCTGCTCCCCAGGAGCACTGCAGGAAAGGAAGGCAAGGAAGGGGAGCCAATGAAGGACAAGCTGGCTAAGCCTGTTAGCACTGGGGACAGCTGGCCTAGGCCCCCAGATCCCCAGCCCCAGGGCTGTTCCCCACGTTTGTGAAGCCTGCTCTAAGCCTGCCCCTTCATCGGCTGAGAGCCCCAGGAAAGAAGGGCAATGGTCCGGACTCGGCAGGTGTGGACAGCTCTGGATCTGGGCAGGCCTACCACAGCTCCCAATCCTGCTGCTTCCTGGCCCCTAACTACGGTGTGTTACCGAGCGTCCCAGCGTTTTTGCTCCTTGAAGATGAGTTCATAGAGCAGCTGTGAGGGCATGCTGAGAGAATCGGCGACGTGCTGGGACAGCGCAGGCCCCAGAGGTGCTCAGTGAATGTTCCTTATCATCAGTAAGCCTGGCTGGTATGATTGCCCGGAAACCCCTGGTGGGAGTCCCTGTGATCCCAGGAGCCCGGACCTGCCAGGCAGAGCTGGAAGGTGGCATGGAAATGAGTCTCAAGCACAGAGCCTCTGAGAGAATCCTGCTGCCTCTCAACACTAGGCCCTGGGGAAACAGGCCCGGGGATACCGATCAGAAGCCAGCTTGGCCCACCAGCCCCACAGCCTGTGCCCGCTCCTGCTGACATCCAGAATGCAGACAGCCTCATGGAGCTGGGGGTCCCGAAAGCATCAGGGACCAGGTATCAGAGCTGGTGGAGTCTGGATTGCAGATCAGAGGGAGAATGGGCTCCTCGTGGGACCACTGAGACCCTGGCCCAGGATGTGGTTGGCACTCAGGGACCAGAGGGGAGAGGGCTTCACCATGCCTGCCACACAGCGAGGACAGAAGCCAGGTCCTGCCAGCAGTGGGTCCCCAGGTTTGCCTTGGCCACCACACTCTCACTCACTGGTGACCATGCAGGGTTAAAGTGAGGGGTGCCTGCAGCCCCACTTGGAGCTTCTGGGAAAACCAGCGTCTGCCGAGCCGCAGATGGTCCTGTTCATGCTCAGCTTCAGCCAGAAAAATGTGAGCTGCAGCCAGCCCTTCCTGCTCACGCCCGGGCGTTTGGAACAGTAGCCAGTGCTCAGTCACGGGCTGTGGCACACGCTTCTGTTCTCGGACACAGGCCTGTCAGCAGCCTATTCCCTCATTTACTAACTGGATAATGACCTGGTCATCTGTGCACCCTCCACATGCCAGGATGAGGCTGCCCCGGCCCTCCCCCTGTCTCCCCCCACCCCTGCTCAGACACTTTCCAAGGTAGGCTGGAAAGTGCCCTGTCCCCCTCCCAAAGATGTCCTCGTCCTAATCCCCGGGACCTGTGAATGTTCCCTTTTATGGCAAAAGAGGGCAGAGGGCTGCAGGTATGACTGAGTAAAGGATCGTGAGATGGAGAGATTGCTTTGGGCTTTCAGGCTGGGCCCTCGCTGCAGTTGGGTGTGTCCGGTGAGAGGGAGGCAGAGGGAGGGGTGGGTGCTGGCCTTGAAGGTTGCGACAATGTGGCCAAGAGCCAAGGCAGACCACAGCCAGGAGAAGCTGGAATCGCTGTCTCCCAGAATGGACCGCCAAGGCTCCGGAGGGCATGCTGGCCTGCCAGGACCTTGATTTTGGCCCAGCAGCAATGATTTCCGACTTCTGGCCTCCAGAGCTGGAAGGAATTAAATTTCTGTCCTTTGTGGCAATGTTACAGCAGGAACAAATACACCCTGTAACTCCTTGTCCTGCTTTGCCAACTGCCATCATATGTTAGTACAAGAGAGAGAAGAAGGAACAGAGAGAAGCACCAATGTGAGAGAGAAACAGAGACCAGTTGCCTCCCGTACACTCCCTGACCCAGGATGGAATCTGCAACCTCGGTGTGTGCCCTGACCAGGGAGTGAACCCGGAACCTTTTGGTGTACGGACCACACTCCAATGGAGCCACCCAGCCAGAGCACATGCTAGTATTTATTTCTCATTTCTCATTCCTCAAGGGCAGGAATGTGAAGCACCTTGCTTTTCACTGCACTGAGGCTAGCCGTGTCCAACACAGGCTGAATGTATGAACGTATGAGTGAATGAATGTACCAGTATGTTTTCATTTTTCAAGGATAATAATGATTTTTATATAAACGTGGGCTTACATACGTGCTTGGAAGAACTCCCAAGAGAAAGCACGCCACACTGCTAACAGGGTTCACCACTGGGAGGGAACTGCAAAAGGCTTCACCATCTGCACTGAGCAACCTAAAGGGTATAAAAACCTCCGTTGATTGTACCAACAAAAGAAGTAAGAAATGCAAACCATGAGAAGGAGCACTAATTTTTCCAAAAGACTGATTTCCCATGAAGCTGGAGCCGGGAGACAATCTGTTTGGGCCAAGCCAGCCACTGAAAGGAGGCCCCCGGCTTTGCAGGAGCAGGGCTGGCCGGGGGCAGCTGCCCAGACCTCCCAGGGCAATGGGTGTGCCCACCATGGGACCAAGGGGCTCAGCTGAGAGAGAGGCTTACCGAAGTCCTTTGGAAGCCGTTTAGATGGTGAGAACTTGGCTTTGGTGAGAGTTCCCACCCAGCAGATCTTCCACACGCACCAGTGCTACCACGGTTCATTGAAAACCTGCCATGAGCCAGGCACTGCGGAGATCCTAACCCTCTCCGCTAACCTCTGAGACTGGCTCGCCAGATTGGAACGCTGTCCGAGGCCACCGGGCAGAGGCGCTCCCTAGGCCAGCGAAGGACCGAGCCCCACTGCCCCACCCACTGCCTCTGCCGTGGAAAGAAAGGAGCTGCAACGACTGAGAAGGCGCCTGCGGAGGCCAAGTGAGATGCCGAGAGATCGTGACGATGCAGCAGGATCTCTGACTGAGCAGAGTGTAAGTGGTGATGCAGCATCGGGAAGCAATTCAAGAACTTAGTGAAGTTTCGACATTGGCCTCGGTCTCCATTAGTTCCGGGAATCCAGCAAGAAAACGGACAAATCAGAGAACTGCAAGGAGAGGACGAAGCCTCGTGTACGTCCCTGGAGGAATGCCTTCAGTGGGACTCAGTATGGGGAGCAAATGTTTAGACTGCTCATGGCTAGCAGAGGATGAGCCAGGTAGCTGATGGAGCTGAAAGGACAGCATTCTGCGGACTCCCACATCTGTGGACCAGGTAAAAGAAGGGGCGGCCGCGGCAACAGCCATTGAAACTGACAAGCAACTGGGTTGCAAGGAACAGGAAAGAATATTTCAACTTGAACCAGAACACAAAAGCTTGAGAACAATCCTTCCAATCATTCAAGAATCATTTTCGAACCCTAGAAAAGACGATGTGCCAGAAAGCACGCCTTTGTCAGCATCAGCGGTCAACACTGGCCTGAGTGTGAGGACAGCTGAAGAGCTTCAGAGTCTGTGAGCTTCTTGCAAGGCCCCAAACGGCCCCTGGGCCTGGCCTCCTAAAGTGAGTGAATTAACAGAAAAATCTATCTCAAGCTACCTTTTTTCCTATAATATGTACAGTGCACTTGCAATGACATTTTTAAGAGGTAGCAACAAACAATGCATAGTTTATGGTCATAGATTTTATTCTAAAATGTAATTGAAAAGTAGAAAGCAGGACTTTGTTAACTGGCGAATAAACGGGTTTTCACAGTGACTGCTGAACACACCCAGGGCGTTCAGTGT
>VMDR010032364.1:0-11735 GCA_007922815.1 Macrotus californicus
GGTCCCTGGTAATGAGAAGTCACAGGTCACATGGCAGCAGGGGACAGTAGGGGCAGGTAGGGTGAGCAGGCATGGGGAGAGAGTGTAGGTGAGACTGGGGAAGGGTCCGCAGGGAAAGGCATTTCCACTTATCACACCAGTTTCCAATTCCTCCTTCTGTTCTCTCAGAACTTTCACACTTAGGCACTTCCACGGTCACTTGCACATGTTTAAATTTCCTGAACTTTACTAATAGGAGCTGATAAGAAGAAGATTACCTAGATCTTTTGTCAATGTCAAGAAGTGAAGAATAATTCATAAGTATTTCCTTAACTTCTGTGGGTTGGATCACTAGGAAAAGCCCTGCTCAAAGGTAGGACGTAGCTGGCAGGAAGGTGTGATTATTATCTGTGTTCCTCCATCGGGCTCAAGGGGGAGGAAGGGCACTCATCTCTGCAGGGCTAGAACTGACTCCCCACAGGCCACTATTTCAATTCAACTCTGTTAAATTACACTCCCTCACCAATCCCAGGAAACTCCTCTCTTTCCCTAATGAAGCATTTATCACCCTCTCCACTCTGAATGTCCAGCCTGTTCCCTCTCCTGCACCTTCATATCTCAGCCCATCCATCTGCTCCCTTTGTTTTTCTTTAGGAGGGAGGATTGTTATATGTTGCTTGCGTAATGCTTTAATCATGGATTATGAGTTACTTTACAGCTCCCTGAATGCCTTGGCAAGGTCTCTACATAAATAAAACTATTATTATTAAAGTCAATTAATCAGAGACACAATTCACTTTTCAGTGTCTGACGTCCTGCAAGCTTACTGATGCAGAAAAGTCTTTTTGTTTACTTCCAGTGTAACATTTTTGGGAATCAATAATATAGTACATGCTACTGTAGAGGTCTTTAATTAAATTGTAATTTGCACACACATATGGATACACTTTTTGTTGACTGTTAAGGATCAATGATTGATCAGCAGTGAAATAAGATATGGTACTGAGTAATTATGTTTAGGAAGTGCTGGTGAGACTTGTCATATAATTTGCAAGTTATTTTAATTTATACTCAGCAAAAGAAAGAAGGGGAGAATCAGCTCCTTGTATAATTAGAATCTCTCAACCACCTCATGTCTTCTGATGGGTTTTCTGACTAAAGTAATTATTTGATGTTTCTTTTTAGTAAGCTTTTCATTGAAGCATACATAAATACATACAGAAATGTGTGCAAATCATAAGTGTACAGCTCAATTTCACAAGGAAAACAAAAATAGTACCACTGAGATCAAGCAACAGAACATCACCCCTCCTCAGCAGCCCTGTCACATGACCTCGCATTATCACCCTTACTCAAATGTAGTCTTGACTCCTGTCCCCAGATCAGTTTGCCTGTTTTGGACATTTCTATACAGGCAGTCACACAGGCTGCACTCTTGTGTCTATCCAATGATGTGGCTTCAATGGTACTTAGGTTTTGAATTTATTAAGGACATGCCATGAGGCAGGAATTATATGAAGGGCTGTGACTATAAAAACTTATTAGAGATAGCACTTGCCCATGATAGTTCTTCAGTCTGTAGTGGAAGGGGGTGCAGGGGGGAAGGTTGGGCACAGAGGTGTACACAGCTGGGAGTAGTTACCTGTTAGTGGTTCTGTGAGGGAAAACAGTGGGGCTCCATCCCATTAGGGTTCAGAAGGAGAGTTAAAAAGACTTCCCACATGCCTATCTTGATACCTATTACGAATTTTTAAGTTCTCTAAGGGCTTAAATAAAGAATAGGAGGGCATAGGAGTGTCATTTGGACAAATTATTCTGGAGAGACTTTCTAGGTTGTTGCTGGAGTCCTTCCTCCTCCTTTTCTCAGTTTTTCTGCCCCTGTCCTCTTCTAGACTTCCTCCTTCTGACTTGGCCTTCTCCCTCTCTCCGCTTTCTTGGCCTTCCTCCCATAAGAATCTGTAGGTTCTTGCCCCACATCTGCTCCAGATCCTTCTCTCTTGACTAACCCTTTCTCCTATGGGGAGAGGAGACCAAAGCTTGAAGCCTCTGTGCCCATTCACCTTCCCCTGTGTTTTCCTTGGGTTTAGTGGGCTCAGAGTATTCCTGGTGGTTGGAGCCTGAGTAGGTGGAAAGGGTAGATAAAGGCAAGGACAGATGTAGGTGAAGAATGAACAGAAGAGACAAGCAAACCCATTTCAATCAGTTCTGTTTTGTTTCCCACTTTGAGTCTTGTAGTCAGTTGAATTGGGTTTAGCTGATTTAAGATTTATTGTTCTTCTTGTCCCATCGCCAAACACTATTCAATTTTGGGTGTTGACAATAGACTTTTGTTTTGTTTTGGCTCCTGTAAATCCATCCTTCTCTCTGAAAACCCAAAATATGGTTTGTGGTGATTGCTGGTCCACTGAAGGGATGCTGCTCTTGTGTCTCCTGCCAGAGGGAAACTCTATGTTCAGTGTCAATAAGAGACCATTTGAAATACCAGCAAATGACCTGGACTTCCCACTTCACATGATGGCAAAAATCCCCAGCCTGTATTTTTTTTCTAATTCCGACAGGGTGGTTTTTGTATTTTACTCACTGGTTGCCTAAGTTGGAGACTTGGCTGAAAATGAACTGGCTGAAGTTCAATCCAGTCAAGATGAAATGCCCAGGATTGGTAAACTATAAAATTTAGAAGAGATAGCCTTTTCACAGGATTTTCCTTCAGGGGGTGTTGGAGTTTCAGAGGACAAAATGTGACTATCATTTGGCAAGTGTTAGGTTATGTTAAGTGGCAGTGTAGTGAGATGGTGAACATCAGAGGACTTTGAATCATACCATCTGAGTTTAAATCCTGGCTCCGTCAACTAGCTGGGTGACCCTAGGCAAGTTGCCTAAACTTGAAGGCTGTTTACCAGTCTTTCTCTTGGGATGGTGCAGCAGGCCTCACAGGTGCAGGGCTGGAATCAGTACGATTCTGTGTGGGAAGGACTTGGTGCATGGTCTGATACAGCTAATTATGTCTTTATCTCTTCTGGATGGGATTCTGTTTTTAAATCAGAGGATGCTCTGGTACTATGTGCAGAAGCTTACTGATGAAAGGCAGATTTTTCAACAGGACAGATTTCAGATCCCATTGGAGGTTAGATTCTGGAGGGGCATGGTTGTAGATCTCTGGTTTGGATGCCTGATGAACAGATTATACGGAAGACCAGAGGCTCCATCACCTCTACAACAGATAGAGGGTAAGGATCTTCCAGTCTCACTGAGCTGTCACCAAGACCTAGACCTTGAATAATACAGAAGTGCTTCTAAAGAAGCATCTCCTTATGAGGTGGAAATTTAATAAAAATCAGAGATAATAACTTAGCCAATATAACTGCTTAAGCTGCTTATACTCCCACTGGGAGGTAAAACTCATTGGATAAGAATAAATATCATATGGGTACTGATGTAGATACTTAAGAGATAGTAATAATATGAGTGCTGGGGTTATTTGCTGGTTATTTTCTCAAAGGATGTATGGGAGAATTACATGCATGTATCATGTGCATAAATAAAAATATAACATCTTTTTTATGCTATAAAACATTTATTTAGAGCCTGTACCTGGAATCATGTCTTATGCTGGAGTCGGATATGGGAACAAGCAACCTCTCTCCCAAAGGCTGCCACAGTCCCATGTTTGAATTCAGGGATGTTCCTATGAAAAATTTATAATGGTAGGAAAAAAATTGAGACCAAACAATTGATATCTTGCTTTCTCTTATACACTAATCCCTGTAGGTCAGGAAATCCATAAAAATATAACTAGAATCTGCCACTTCCCACCTCCTCTCCTCTATCACCCTCAGCCAAGCCATCCTCATCCTCTCTCACTTGGAATAACCTCCTAACTGCTCTCCTATCACACGATTCTAAACACAGCAGACCACCCCACCTCAAGACTCTGTGCTTTATGGTTTCCTACTTCATTCAGAGGAAAAGACAAAGTCCTCACAGTGGCCCTAATAGATCTGGGATCCCATTCCCTCTCTGACCTCATCTCCTATCACCTCACCTTGACCTCTTTGCTCTCCTCCACCTTGCTGCTCCCTCATCCATCACCCCAGCTACCTTGCCCAGGGTCTTTGCGCAAGCTGTTCCCTCAGCTGGGACCATTCTTCCCCATAAAGCCATGTGACTAATCCCTCATGTTCTTCAAACTTGTATTCAAATGTCACCTTCTCAATGAGGCTTGTCCTTATCACAGTATTTTAAAGCATATCCCTCTCTTCTTATCTCCCTGTCAGTCTCTCTCTCTCTCTATCACACGTACACAACAAAAACAGCTCTAGCAGTCTGATACACCTAACTTGCATTTCTATCATTTACTTACTGCTCTATATTTGTGCAACTTGCTCAGTTATTTTGTTTATTGTTTATTCTTCTCCTTCCACTAGAATGTAAACTTCATTTTTGCTATTTTATCCACTAGTGTATTTTAAATACCTGGAACATTTAACAACATATTTGTTAAATGAATGAATTAATCACATAATCAGGATAGAAAGATACCTTAGGAGTAATCTGGCCTCTTCTATCTGATACCTCAAACTTCTCAGGATGCCTCTAATACACAAACTGAGGACAGTCTGTCCTTCTACGCCCTCGATTCAGTTCTGCTAAGACTGCACTCCTGAGCAATGGATTCATTTACAGAGTTCAATTTGATTTCAGCCAATGTTTCTAAAATTATCTGCAGTGAAGGACCTTTAAAAAAGTTGCAATATGCAACTTGGACCAATACTTTTATATGTTATAATAAAAATTAATTACTAGAAACAAAATGTTTAATACATGTCTAACAATAGTAATAATAAATTAATAAGACATAATGCAGTATTATAAGGTTCAGTGGAAACATAAGTACTCTTTCAAAACCCTAAAAAATATTCTACACTTAGTCTTAATTTCTATCCTTCTGTCATGGTGGGGACATAAGAACAGTTAGAGAGATAGGCTTTGATGAGTATCAGTGTAGATTCTGCTTCAGGGTTCACTCTTCTCTCCTGCCCCTCCCAGGCTTTCAGCATGTTCTCCCCATTATGCCCTTAGGTTCACAAGGTTGACCAATGTGTTTTGCTAACTCTGACCACAGTTTTTTCTGGGAAGGCCTCCAGAGGCCGGCTATGGAATCCTTGAAAATTCTAGTTTAACAGAAGCGCAGTGAATTGACCTTTGGAATGTGGGCCAAAGCCTTATCTTTCTAAAGTCGTTTATTCTTCTCCTTTAAAAAAAATTATTTATGTATTTTTAGAGAGGGGAAGGGAGAAATATCAATGTGTGGTTGCCTCTGGAGCGCCCCCTATTGGGGGACTGGGCCTGCAACTCAGGCATGTGCCCTGCCCTGACTGGGAAACAAACTGGCAACCTCTTGGTTCACAGGTCAGCACTCAGTCCACTGAGCCACACCAGCCTGGGCTGTTTATTCTTCTGTTGGGATATGGCAAGGCCACTCTTTAGTTTATTTTATATTTTATAATGCTCACTGTTAATAAAATTTCTTAAAATGCAACATGCTTAATATGGTTTGTATATGGTATCTGGGATCATCTAAAAATAAATCTAAAATTTCATCCACATGTGTAAATGTAGTGAACAATATATTTCCTTTATTACATAGCATTTAATAGTCTATAGTCTGGACACAGTAATAATAAGAATTGTATCCGTAAAAAAGATGTGACCATTTAAACTGCCGAATATGTTTCAGGAAAGGAGGTTGAAATATAATTTTGAAAAAAAAGGTAGTGAACTCATATTTCTCTAGACATTTAAAAAATATGACATATGAAGCTGAGTTCACATTTCAGTGTGCTGTGCTTTCTCCTTTTAACAATACCCTGACTGAGCGTTTGGTTCCCAGGCATTTGTTTTCAGTTTATGTACAGGATTTCTCCATGGAGATATGTCCATAACATGAAGGCATCCAATATGGAAAATGACATGCAATGCCTTTATTCTTCCAGTTTAAATAATGCCGTGACAACCTCTTGGCAGAGACTGCAGTGGGGAGGAGGCCTCTGCAGGCAACTGCAGGTTATAAGCAGTAAGGAAACTGTCAAACTGCCCCTGGGATCCAACATATCAAAACCCGAAGCTAACTTTGCAGCGTAACTGGAGATAAATTCCAAGGAGAACAAGCATTTGCAAAACAGGGTTGTTTAGTCCAACAGAGAAGAAAGTTGATAGTGGTAGAATTTGCAATTTTTGATGAATTTCAGATGTCTAGAAAATAGATTTACACCTTTAAAAAAAATCCTAAGATCTGGCCAGTGTAGCTCAGTTCGTTAGAACATCGTCCCCATTTGCCTAGGTTGCGGGTTTGATCTCAGTCACGGCACATACAAGAATCAACCAATGAATGCATAAATGAGTGGAGCAACAAAAACCAGTGTTTCTCTCCGCCCCCTTCCTCTCTCTTTCTAAAATCAATCTAAAAATGGAGTGGGGGGCAAGTTTATCTCACTATAGGAGCCGTGAACTGAGTGGTGTGATCCCAGGTACGTGGGGCTCTTCTGACAGCCGGACACATCCCTCATTCTTCTGGAAGAAGAAAGCATTAACATCTTAAGTATTAACATGCCCTTAACATCTTATTGGTTCTTTAGTGCCCACTGTCTCCTTTGCATGCTGTCCCTACACAATGAACTATCTCTATTTTGTCCAGCTGGATGAATTGCCTTCCTACTCCTCCACCCTATGTGGTCTATCACTGCATTTACCCCAACCAGGAGAAATGAGGCCTCCCCTGACCCCCAAGTGGATGTGACCTTTTCTTCTCTGAGACCCTCAGCACTTTCCTTGGTCATGACATAATTTGGTGTTTGCACCCTGGTCCCATTGTCCTTACTAGATGAAGCTCCGTGCAGGCAATGATGAGATCCTACTCATTTGTGTATGCCCTGCACAATGCCTGGCTAAAGAAGTGGGTGCTTGATGAATACCTGTGTATGGTAATATAGCTACTTTTTTCCTTAACAAAGAAGAGTCTTCATAATAGCTTATAATAGGGCAGGTATAACAATAGCTCCCCAAAGGTGTCCAAATCCTATTCACTGTGAATATATTTTCTTAAATGGCAAAAGAGACCTTGAAGATATGATTGAGTAAGGAATCTTGAGATGGGGAGGTTACTCTGGATTATCTGGGTGGGCCCAATGCAATGCCAATGGTTCTTGTAAGGGAGAGAGAGTGGCAGAAGAGGCAGAGATGTGATGACAGAAGGGAAGGACAAGTCAGAGTCAGAGAGATTTTGGGAGCAAGGGATGAAGGAAGCATCTGGAACCATCTGGAAAAGGGCAAAGAAACAGATCTCTCCTAGAGTCTCCAGTAGGAACTCAGGCCTGCTGACAGGTGGATTTTAGCCCAGTGAAACCCATTTCAGACTTTTTACCTCCAGAACTGTAATAGATTTGTTTTAAGGCCCTAAACTTGTTATTTGTTACAATAGTAAACTAATGCACTCCATTGTTCTTCAGCTGGCAGAGCCCTCTCCCTCTAGGGCATGTGAGCCCCAGGGCAGTCTCCAGGAACACTGTCTTGAACTTGCCTTTTCAGTATCAAGGCACACCCACCACTTGCATTACCTTCCAGGTCCTTTTAAATGTCTCCACAGGGACAGATGCCACACCCCCTCCCCCCCACCCCTCCACTCTCCCCCACCCCTGCCCACGACCACCACCACCATTGAGATTAGAGTTTGCTCAAAGTTAGAAGCCACCACTTAAGGAAAGCTCCACTTGAGAATGAACAGTTTTTATTCTATACATTGATAAACCCAGAGAAATTCCCACACAGTGTGCCCTGAGTCTGGGGAAGAGGTGGGATCTTATAGCACAGCCTGTGAGCAGGCCACTTCCTGCAGAGGAGCTGGGACCCCTACAGCCCTGCTTGCAGGCCAAGGAGACTCTCACAGACTCTGTTTGCTTCCAGCATCTCAGACTCCTGTCAGGTTTCCTGGCATTGCACGTCCAGTAGCCCTCTTTCCTGAAGGAGTGTATGCCTGTGGCTGCAGGGTCTGAGTGTCTGCATTACTAGGCCAGCATGGTGCCTGCCTCACAGGGGCCACTATACAAGTGAGTGGGATGAATGAAGCCACCATTAGGTGTATTACCTAGAAGGAAAGAGCTACCCAGAACCAGCATCCATGGGTGGTTGAAGAAGGTACTTTAAAAAGGATGCACTGCCAGTCATTGCCCTCTGCCTTTTACTCCTTTTCAATCTTTGTGGTTCGACAAAGTTCATACTCTTTCCACTTGACATTCTCCTTGTTAGCATCTGTGTCCCAAATTTCTCTGGTATCTTGACCTTCCCCTTTTCACTATTCCTCTTTGCAGGATTTCATCCACTGTCAGGACTTCAGCTGCCACCTGTAAACTGATGACCCTCGAATCTAGCTCCAGAGCTCAGGATTTCCCCCAGTGATGCACAGCATCTTAAGGTGCCTAACTATTGTAGGGACAAGCCTAACATTAACAGATCACTTTGAACAATACACAGTAATGATAATGAGGCCCTAAATCTTTTGATAAAGTCAAATGGTTTTCTGTCTTCATCACTTTACAAGGAAGGACATATCACCCTGTTGTTACATAAACAACTGTAAGTAAGCATCCTCGTTTCAAGAATCCTTCAAAAATAGCCAGAAATATAGTCACCTCTTCATCTGATGTGAGAACAGATAGAGAAAAATTCTGAAAGAACAGAATCAACTGGAATACAGTAATCCCCCTCAACCCACTGTTCCACCTTCTACAATTTCAGTTACCTGTGGTCAACAGTGATCTGAAGATATTAAATGGAAAATTCCAGAAATAAACAATTCATAAGTTGTAAATGGCATGCCATTCTGAGAAGGATGAGGAAATCTCTTGCCGGCCCTCTTTTCCCCACCCTGGATGCGAATCATCCCTTTCACCAGTGTGTTGACTCCAAGAGGCTTCCAGCCCTCAGTCACCTCTGTTTTCAGATCAACTGCCAAGGCATCACAGAGCTCGTTTTCAAGTAACATTCATTTTATATAATCATGGCCCCAAAGCAATTCACATAACTTTTATTACAGTATATTGTTATAATTGTTTTATTATTAGTTATTGTTAATCTCTTACTATGCATAATCTATAAATTAAACTTCATCACAGGTATGTATATATAGTAAGAAACAGTATATGTAGGGTTCACTACTATACATGGTTTCAGCCATCAACTGGGGGTCTTGGAATGTATCCCCCACAGGTAAGGAGGGACTACTGTAATTACATGTCCTCAATACCAAGCTTTATGTCCCTGTCCCAAGTATAACCTTCGTGAATGACATTGTGCTGTTGGATGATAGTAAGGTCAATTACCTGTTTGCCATCATACAGCATGTATTTTGGCATTATTGTGTTTTGGGGGTGCTTCTTGCTTTCAGCAAATAAATACTCAGTAGAATTTTGTTATAAATATACTGTCTACAAGGGACATCTCTGAATTCTCCAAGGATATGGCTGGATGATCTTTAGAGTAAGTGACTACTCGATGGAGAAACATTGTGATGGGTGCCGCTTTCCTTGTTGTTGCTGTATTTTAAATGTGGTTGTTATTGTTTGTATTACTTATTTCCTACCTTTGTATTGCTTAATTTAATTTTACTGCTGGTGACACTGATTTACAGTGAGAATAATTATCAAATGTCATTAATGTACCATTTGTTCCATAGAACATGTTTACAAACCTAGTTCACAGCCTCCACTGAGCGCTCCCCACCCTTCAGATTGACCTTCTAATTTACCCTGCTAATGATTGACCTTCTATTTTAATCAGTATACTTTTAGATGTATTAATTTACAAGAACTAGTTTGAAAAAGACCTTTTTCCAGATGATTTTATTTTAATATAGACATCTAATGATTCTTCTTGTTCATTAAGTTTGAGAATCTATAGATATAAGGCTAGGATGTTCAGTAAATAATTTTCAAACCCTGGCTTTATTTTTAATAAGTCCATTATATTGTCTCGCATCACAAGTCATAGATTTTTAAAGTAGCATGTTATGCTCAGTGCATATTCTTCTCACTGTTAGCATTTCAAACAGATTCCCATGACAACTGAACCCCCACAGGGTCCCCACTGGCTGCTCATGACTTACTGAAAGACTGCAAATCCAGCTGAGAAAGATTGTGGGGTCACAAGCTTCAGCGGTAGCCCTTCACCCTGACCCAAGAGCATTTTCAGGGACAAGGAGACATGACTAGTTTAAACCTGTCAGCAACGCCCACCCCTCCCCACACATGATTGTTCTTGATTGTACTCCCTCTCTGAGCTAATCAAGGGCAAAGCTTCAAAGGAGAAACAGACCAGCTCCTGACCACAAACATTCTGGGGCTCTTTGCAATACAATGCCATACAAATATGCTGACTCAGTACTTGGCAGAGGTAAACTAAGAGACCCTGAGATTGATGTTTGTTGTACCCATATTCCTGTGAACTAGAATTGTCAAGGACTCAATCTGTGACATATGCAGTTTGTAGAGAACAAGACTATTGAAGAAGTACTGATCAACCTACATCACCCAAATTGTAGGCATGACATAACGGCTTGAGTTTGAAACCTGGCTCTGCATCTTGCTTAGATGTGCCTTAGATATACCTGCAAACCCCCACCCCTTCAAAGCTATGGTTTCTTCATTGATACAAAAAGAATAGTGTCTCCTTTACAGGGCTGTTGAAAATGTAGCAGAATTTGTAAAAATGGAAAATTTAAACCTAGGATATGCTTTTTCCCTCTTTTTTCTTTTTTGTTTTTTCTTTGTTTTATTATGATGATTAAAACCACTATAAAAATCCAAGTACAGCTGTGTTTTTATTTGTTTTTATTGTTGTTTTGGTGAATAGTGGTTTTTATTTCTCCTGAATAAAACCTTAGAATTTCTGGGGTGTGTGGTCATGTATGTTAAACCTTTTAAGAAACTGGTAAACTCTTTTCCTAAGTGGCTGTACCATTTGGCATTATGAGCAACGTCCGCATGAGAGAGTTCTGATTGCTCTGCATCCTTGTCAGCACTTGATATTTTCAGTTTGATTGTTTGCTATCTTCAGTTGATCTAATATGTGTGTACTGGTGTCTCCCTGTGGTTTTTACCTGGCATTTTCCTACTTATTAATGATGTTGAGTGTCTTTCATGTGTTTTCTGCCATCTTTATATATATTTTTGATAAGGTGCCTGTTAACATAATTCGTCAAATTTTTAATGGGTTACTTTATTATTGAGTTGTGTGAGTTCTTTACATAATACCAGCCCTGTGTTATATCAATCACTCAGTCTGTGCCTTGTGTTTTCATTTTCTTAACTGAAGAAAAATATTTTTAAATTTTGATGAAAAATGACTTATCACTTTTTCCCTATATTGTTTGCAATTTTTGTGTCCTAATAAATCTTTGCCTCACCCAAGATCACAAAGATTTATTCTCGTTTCCTTTTGGATTTTTATAGTTTTAGGTTTTAAATTTAAATTTATAATACATTTTAAGTTATTTTTTATATATTATCCAAGTTATGTGTCAAAGTTTTTGTTATGAATATAGATATCCAATTGTCCCAGCGTCATTAATTAAAACAACTATCCTTTCTCCACTGAATTATCTTGGCATCTTTGTCAAACATCAATTGATTGATCTATTGATCCATCTATCATCTACCTACTTATGATCAACTGACGTTGAACAAAGGTGCTAAGATAATTTAGTG
>VMDR010032365.1:0-11728 GCA_007922815.1 Macrotus californicus
CACCTCACATAATTACTTTTGTTCTTTTTGGGGGGGTTGAGAATGCTTAAGATCCACTCTCTTAGCAAATTTCAATTATACTATACAGTGTTGTCCATTAGTACTATTCGCA
Organism: Macrotus californicus; assembly: GCA_007922815.1. Lineage (NCBI taxonomy): Eukaryota > Metazoa > Chordata > Mammalia > Chiroptera > Phyllostomidae > Macrotus > Macrotus californicus. Next base: position 113 of record VMDR010032365.1, read on the forward strand.
GTACTGCAGTCACCTTGCTATACATTAGTCAGAACTTACTCACCTGATTTTCACGACCTTGCATGAGCAGAAAGACCCATTTTGTCCATGCAGGGCTAGCTGCAATAGTCAAGTCACAGGTAAGAGTCCCATTTATTTCTGACAGTGCTTACTGTTCCTCCAATTTTGGTAAAGCTTGTTTTATTATTTTTAAATAAATGGGATGTATTCCTAAATAGCAAGTATTTATATAGTGTCATAACAAACTGAGCTCTATAAACACAAATTCCCAATACAAAGGAAATGACTTTCTTACGTTATTTCACATCCTTAATCCATTTATACATTCCTTCACTCAACCAATACTGACTGCCTGTTAGGAAAAAACAAACACTCTTACCATCACGGAAATGGTATTCTAGCACAGGTAGGCAGACAATATTGTCACAACAACTAAGTAAATTATGTAATACTTTGTCATACTTTTTGACAGCAGGGCTGTCAAACTCATTTTCCCCGGGGGCCACATCAGCCTCGCAGTTGCCTTCAAAGGGCTAAATGTAATTTCAACTCCTTTACAGTTAAGGACTAGTTACATTTATACAGCCCTAAAATTATTTCAGCCCTTTGAAGGCAACCACAAGGCTGATGTGGACCCTGTGAAAATGAGTTTGACACCCCTGTTTACAGGGTGCACAGTACTACAGAAAATAATAAAATTGGAGCATGTTAGGGAGGTTGGGAGTGCAAGCAACACAGATTGATTACAATTTTAAATAAGAGAGGAAACATCCTTGAGAATGTGGCTTTTGAGCAAAGACTTGAAAATAAGGTGGCTGCCACACATCTATGTGAGGGAAGAGTGTTCAAGTCCAGGGGGAAAACTAGTGCAAAGGTCCTGAGGTAGGAGCACACCTGACATGTGGGAGCAGTGATTTTTAGCCAATGTGCACAAGAGGCACACTGGTGTGCCACAAAATTTTTTAAAACATGAAACACCTGACTATTTAGTCATGAGCACTGGCCCCTTTTCCCTTAGATTGTCAGATAAAATCACGACAACGGCCACCACAATAGCCATCAGGTGTGAATGAATCAAAATTCTCCCTATTTTTGTCAGATTAGCAAAAATATACTATATTTTTGGTGTGCTGCAGAATTTTAGTAATTTTTTTGTGTGCCATGAGATGAAAAAGGTTGCAAATCACTGAGCTGGAGACATGTTAAGCAAGTCAGTGTGCCTGAAACAGAGTGACCAAGAGGAAGAAAGAGTAGACGGAGAAGAAGTGAGCAGTGTAAGGACACCAGGACATAGAGCATCCTGTAGGCCATTAAGAATTTTTTTTACTGGATTGTAAAAGAAGTTTATTTTTTTTAATTTTTTCATTGTTGTTCGAGTACAGTTTTCTCCATTTGCACCCCACCATGGCTCCCTACCCCACCCATCCCTGCCTCCATTAAAAATTTTTGACTTTTACCTTGAGAGAAATAGAAAGCCAAAGCAGGGTTGAGCATAAACTGTAACAAACCTAATTATTACTCCTATACAATAACTACTATATGATAGTATATACACTAGCAAATTATGAGATTCATGTGAAAAGATACGTAACAAAATTGTTACTCTAATATCTGGAGATCCTATATTTTAAGATACTCATATAAAAACCATTTATTAACTAACCACTATGTGCCAGGTGTTGTTAATTAATCCATGAAATAGTCATTAAGTCCCTATTCTGTGCCAGGTACTGTCTTGACAGAGATAGGGCCATGGACACAAAAATGAAAGAGTATCATGGGCAGAGGGGCAGGAGAATGCTCTAAAATAAATCACCAAGGTTCAAATTTTGCTTTCACTACTCATGAGCTGTGCTACCTCGAACAATTTCCTGAACCATTTCCAGCCCCAGTTTTCTCACCCTTACAAGGTGGTAATAAAAATACTGCTTATACTCTAAGGTTTGTGAACATTGTTCTGGTTGTTATGTGGAGAGTGTGTGGTAATAAAGGAGGGGGCAGAGTAGTTAGGGCACTATCACACTTGTTCAGCAGAGAATCCAGAGCAATGGTGGAATTGGTGAGGAACTACCGAACTCAAGATACATTTTGGAATTAGAATGAACGTAAGATTGATTAATTTGATGTGGCATATAAGGCATACAGAGGAATCAACGATAACTAGAGTTCTGGTCAAAGCAACTGAGTGGATGATAGGTCCATTTTATTGAATTTGTGAGACTGGAGATTTGGGAAAAGAAATTGAGTTCTGTTCTGTGTATGTTATATCTGAGATACCTGTGCAGTGTCCAAGTGAATTTCAAGTATGCACTTAGATATATAAATTTAAATTCAAGAGAGAAGCCAAGTCTGAAGATCTAAGTATAGAAAACAGCAGTATATTGATAGTAATTATATTATGTGATGAAATTAATTGCTTAGATAGAGCGAGTAGATAGAGACCAAAGATTGAGCTCTGGATTTTACAAATAGTCAAAGCTCAGATATAAGGGAGGGTTCGGCAAAGAAAAGAGAAGTAGCTGGTGAAGTAAGTAGGAGGAAAACTAGAAGAGTTTGACATGCTATAAAAGATAGGAAAGATAGGCAAATAATCAACTCTCTTTAATCCTCCAGAAACTTTGAGGAAAACGAAGCCTGAGATTTGATCACTGGTTTTGATAAGATGGGGGTCAGTGTTGACTTTGGCAATGGCACTAGTTTTACTGGAATCGTGCGGCTATCAGCCTGATTGAATAGTGGGGTGAGTGGGGTGAGGAAAGAAAAGTGCAATAGTCAGTAAAGGCAACTCTTTTTGTGAATTTCGCTATAAAGGGGAGCACAGAAATGACACTGTACCTAGAAGAGGTCTTGAGCCAAGTGAGTACTTTTCAAATATGGTGGTAATACTTACATCCTGATGGGATCAAAAGAAAAGCAAACACTCGTGATGCAGGAGAAAGACACTAAATGGAGGAGAAAATCCTTAACCGGGCCAGATTATATGGGATCCAGCATACAAATTGAAGCATGGGGTTCTGACAGGAGCCAGGATAGATCAGTCACTGAACAAGAGAAAGCAAAATTTAAGACGAGGGGGAGGCAGGCTGGTAGTTGCGGGGTTGGAAAAATGAGATAGTTATCTTCTGATTGCTTCTATATCCTGCATGAAGTAACAGTCCCAGTCACAGCTTAGAAAGATGGAGAGGGGAGAGATGTTTGTTCTGATTCCCGATATTTTTCTTCTTGGGAACCTGGGCCACCTCACATGTGCGACCTGTGCAGTTATACAGAGCCCTGCACCAATGAGGGGTCCGTACTGGTTTAATGCTCTGTTGTCACAGTCTCGAAGTTCTTAATAATTTTTGAACAAAGAGCCCCACATTTGATTTTTCTCTGAGCTTCACAAATTGTGTAGCTATTGCTTCTGGGAGATTTTGAATGTCTCTTACCAGTGTTCCAGATTTTCATAGTGTCTTGGTATGAGTCTCTTTCAACCATTGTATTTAATCACTATTGGGCCTTCTCAAAACAGTAATTAATGTCCCTTCGGTCTATGAAACTCTTTTGATTTATTGATAATTTCCTCTCTTCCTTTCCTATATTTGCAAATTGTATATTATAAATACTGCACCATGTATAAATCCTCTAGTTCTCTTTTCACTTCCTTTCAATCTTTTATGTCATAGTTTTGTTCTATTTTCTGCATAATTTCCCCAATTTCATCTTCCCATCCAAATTCTGATTTTTTCCTTCTATCATATTTTTTTTATTTACTTTTGCTTCTTAAATTTAGGTTCTATAGCCTCCTGCTCTTATTTCATAGATTCTGTGATATCTCCTCTTTCTATTGAGGTATAAATGACAAAAAAAATAAGAGATTTAAAATGTTTAATGTGATAATATTATATGTGTACATTGTGAAAGGATTCTTTCATCGAGTTAACCCATCCATGTAATATCTTCTTTTAACTCTCTAAGACTAATTATAGATTTTTATTTTGTTTTCTTCTACTACTAGTATTTGCTATATCCCCTGAATTTGGTTTGTTTTGTTCTCCATATCCCATGTAAGAGACTCCTCTCAAATGCCTAGTGATTCTTGGTTTTCTGTACATATTTAAAAATAAGACAGTAAATATTATTTGGAAACTTTGTAGACTGTGTAGAACTTACTGACTGTGGGTTTTGCTGCAGGCTGGGCATAGGATCCAGACATTTTATAGTTCTTTACTCCAGTCTGCTGCTTTCTTCAGAGAGAAAATTTCCTAATTTCTTGCCAAGATATACAAGTTTGGTAGCCAGTGTCCTGGAGATCAGTGGGAAAGGGGGGTTAGGACCTCATCATTCAAAATACTTTCATTTATTTTCTATTTTTTCAGTATGGTGTCTCATCCTTGCATCTTCCTGAGTCCAGAGATTTTTGGTTCAACAATTTTACTGACGAAATCTTCAGCCTCCTAAGGGGAGTCTAAAGAGACAAATGCTCTAGTAATGTCGCTTAGTCCTTCCATTATCTTTACCATCTTTTAGGTACACCTTTCAAGTTACAGGTTTCTATCATTTATGACGATGGCCTTAGTTTTGTAGCCTGTATCAGCTTGAATTTTATTGGTGTCTGTATTGGTTTCCTATGACTGTTGTAACAAAGTACCAAAAATTGGGTGTTTTATCCCAAATTGGGTAAAACAACTGCAATGTACTGCCTCACAGTTCTGGAGAACAGAAGTCAAAAAGCAATGTGTTGGCAGAGCTATGCTGTCTCTGAAGGTGCTAGAGAAGACTGTTCCAGGCTTCTTTCCTAGCTTCTGGTAGCCCCTGGCATTCTATACTCGCAGAGGAGGGGGGCAAGGGGTTAAAAGGGGGAGAGAGAGAGAGAGAGAGAGAGATTTGAGAGAACAACATACATCTGTTGCCTCCCATAAATGCCCTGAACGACACTCCAACCAACTGAGCCACCCGGCCAGGGATAAATTCCCTTTTTGTAAGGACATAGGTTATACTGTATTAGAACCCATCCTAAGGACCTCATATTAATTTGGTTAAATCTGAAAAAACGCTGTTTCCAATAAGGATCATATTCTGAGGTACTAAGAGTTAGGAATTTAATATCTTCTTTGGGGGGTTATAATTCAACCTATAACCCCTCTCTCCCTATTTCTCTTAGGTTCCACTTCCTCCAGTCTGTTAAATGTTGCAGCTTTTCTGTCCACTTTCCAGATCTCAAAATTTTGTTGCATATTTCTTATGTATTGTTACTTACTTTCCAGTTCTCTTTCCCCTGAGTTTATGTATTTGTTATTTCTTCACAGTTTTTATATTGAGCAGAGAAAATTTGTGTACTGTATTTAACCAGAATCTCCAGAATAATTTTGTTAAAACAAATATTATATCATTACCCAGCTCAAACCATCCAAAGGCTTCCAATGACACTTAAAATAAAACCCTAAGTCCTTAGCACAGTCCCCAAGGATCCATCCCTGCCCAGCCCTTTCAAGTCAGCTCTTGCCTCTCTGCCCCCACATCCCGCTCCAGCCAGATAGCTTCCTTGCTCTCCTTCAAGAATACCAAGCATGTTTCCACCCACAACCCTTCACTTTATCTCAGTTCTCTTCCTTCAGTTATTCACAAGGCTTCCTCCCTTCTAGTATTCCTGCTTCTATTCAATCATCTCCTTCAGATAAATAAATCCTCCTGGACCACTGTCTTATTTGGTTTCTCCTCCAAACGGATTCTAAGACCAGGACTGGATGAAGAGTTGATTTGGGAGGTGATCCCTGAATGCAGAGTAAGGAAATAGCAAAGTAAGACAAGGAAGAGAGGAGAGCCAATAAAGAATGTGTTGACAGATTATTACTGGAGGCACCCGGGATCTAATGCCACTGGAGAACCCCTAGAGATTATGTGGGACACACTTCAGAATTGTCAGCAACTCTACCCGTCATTGAATGATGTTTATTTCTGGGAACTTTAATCCTTAGCCTGCCACCATGTACTGTCACAGCAGATACTTAAGAGTACAGCTTGTAATAGGCTCCCAATAAATATTTATTGAATGAACAAATGGGATGTGTAAAATTTTCTGGAGGCACTGAGATAGAATAAGAATATAAAAAAATTTGAAAAGATTTTCAAAGCATATGAATGATTTTAAAAAATAAAACAAGATATAAAATAGTGCTACAGCATGTTCCTGATTCTTTCCCTTTTTTAAAAAAGACACATGTATAATATTATTTAGGGTTTTAATCTTTTGTAACAAAAATACCTCAAAATACAGTAGCTTAAATAAGACCCAAACTGTATTTCTCTGTAAAGTAAGTGCAGATATAAGCAGTCTGGGACTATAGGTAGGCATCCTCAACATGATGTTGTCCATCACTGGACTCAAGGGAGACTTTTCATTCTTTCCATCCCAATATAGTGGGAAGAAGAAGCAAGCTAGGAGAAAGTGGGTTTGTTCCTTCTAAAAACCATACACAGCCAGGTTCAAGACTTCTGGTCAAGATGATGGCATAGGTAAGCATGGCTCGTCTCCTTGTACACAACACAAAAATTACAATGAAAATATAAAATAACCATGACTCAGAACTGTCAGAAATCTAGTCTGAATGGAAGTCTAATAAATATGGAATTAAACAAACCACATCCATCTAGACTGGTAGGAAGAGTGGAGACATGGAACAGGCTAGTGCCACACCCACATGTGGTGGACAAAGGATTGGAAGGGATATCTTGAGAGTGAGGAGTCCCAGCCCCACACCAGGGCCCCCAGGCCAGGGTTCCAGTGCCAGGACAATAAATTCCCAAAGCTTCTGGCTGCAAAAAACAGAGGAGACTGAGTCAGAAGAAAAAATTACTAGAGTCCCAAGCAGTTCCTCTGAAAGAACCCACACATGGACTTACTCAGACTCATTCCCTCTGACCTCCAGAACCAAGGTAGCAGCTTGAAAGGCACCAGTAGCATACACGGAGAAACTGAAGTGTCTGCATCAAGGCAAGAGCTGGAGGACAGCTTTCTCCCAGACAGAAAGATGGGCAGAGGTCATTGTCCCTTTTCTGAACCCTCCTCCCACAGAGCCATGGATCTGGCAGGCGAGTGCCATATCTGAGACTCCATCAACCTGGCTGACATTGTTTGTCCTGCCCTGAGATCTCCTGAGACTCCCAATTTACAGGCCCACCCAAGGTGTTAAGAGACTTTTCTATATAAATGGCTGGTCTTGGCTCATGCTTCACAACTTCCTAAATCCTCTCAAACAAGCAACAGCCAGCCTCAGTGGCCTCAGCCCCTGTACCTCTAGCTAAGTAGCTCTAGGCCTGACACTAGCAGCAGCCAGCCTACATTCACAGATTGGCTTCCCCTGGAAATCTCCAAGCCCAACAAAAGTAGTAGCCATCTCAAATTGCTTTAAGCTAAGGCTAGGTGGCCCTGGACAGAACACAGGTGGAGGCTGACCTTGGCCTGAACCACCCAGAAAAACCCAGAGCATGCATACCCAGTGGACAGCTATAGACCACATCAGAGCACCACCAACCTACTCCTGAACAGCTGATCCTTCAAGAGGGCAGAGGTTGGTGGTCAGTGGTCACAGCCAATCCTTGCAGCTGACTGGCCTGGGTAAATCCCTTTCATTGATCTGCCAAAAGCAACCAAGACTCAACAACAAGTGGAGGAAGTACTTAGGCCACACAAAGGGCATACCTTGAGTACCCATCTTGGGTGATAGGGGAGGCTGTACCACTGGGCCCTACAGCACACCTACTATATTAGGCCACACTACCAAGACAGGGAGTTATAGCAGCTCTACCTAATATACCGAAACAAACACAGGGAGGCTGCCAAAATGAGGAGATAAAGAAACATGGCTCAAATGAAAGAACAGATCAAAACTCCACAAAAAGAACTGAACAAAATGGAAACAAGCAATCTATCAGATGCAGATTTCAAAACACCAGTTATAAGGATGCTCAAGGGTATTATTAAGGGACTCAACAGCATAAAAAAGACTTACTCAGAAATAAAGGATTCACTAATTGAAATAAAGAACAATTTAAAGGAAATAACGCTAGAGTGGATGAAGCCAAGAATCAAATAAATGACTTGGAACATAAGGAAGCAAAAAACAAGCAATCAGAACAATAAGAATAAAAAAATTTTTAAAATGAGGATAGTGTAAGCAGCCTCTGGGACAACTTCAAGCATTCCAACATTCATATTCTACAAGTGCCAGAAGAAGAGAAAGAGCAAGGAATTGGAAATCATTTTGAAAAAAATAATGAAAGAAAACTTTCTAAATTTGGTGAAGGACATAGACATGCAAGTCCAGGAAGTACAGGGAGTTCCAAACAAGATGGATGTGAAGAGGTTAGGGTTAGGGTTACCACTCCAACACACATCATAATTAAAATGCCAAAGGTTAAAGATAAAGAGAGAATCTTAAAAGCAGCAAGAGAAAATTACCTGCAAAGGAGTTCCCATAAGACTTTCAGCTGATTTCTCAAAAGAAACTTTGCAGGCTAGAATTGTTTAGCAAGAAGTATTCAAAGCGATGAAAAGCAAAGACCTACTACCTCCATTACTCTATCCAGCAAAGCTGCCATTTAGAATTGAAGGGCAGACAAAGCGCTTCCCAGACAAGGTAAAGCTAAAGGAGTTCATCATCACCAAGCCAGTATTACATGAAATATTAAAGGGTCTTATTTAAAAAAAAGAAGAACAAAACTATAAACACTAAAATGGCAATAGACATACAGCTATCAACAATTGAACCTAAAAAACAAGCTAAGCAAACATGCAGAACAGAAACAGAATCATAGATATAGAGAGCATTGGATGGTGGCCAGTAAAGAGGGGAGTCAGGGAAAATGGGGGAAAATGTGAAAGGATTAAGAAGTTCAAATTGATATTTACAAAATAGGCAGAAGGATGTTAAGAGCAAGTGCAGGAAATGGAGCTGCCAAAGAACTTAAAAGCATGACCCATGGTAATGAACAAAGGAGGAGTGATAGCCAAAGGAAATAGGGGGTACTGGGTGGAGGGGGGCCCAGGGTGAAAACTGGGATAACTGTAATAGCATAATCAATCAATCAATCAATCAATCAATAATATATAAAAACCTACCCAGCCATGTTATACATCTGGAACTAATATAATATGGTATGTCAATTATAATTAAAAATTAATTTAAAAAAATAAAATAAATGTAAATGTTCCCAGAGGGAAGGGGTGGAAGTCAACTGAAATGATTTCCATTTTTGAAATTATCTTAAATGTTTCTCCAAAGCCAGACAGGACATACTCTTCATAGAAATGTATACTGGTCTACTGGTCAGGAGGTTTTATGTGTAAGTTATATAGATGAGAGTAGTATCCCCTTATCCACAGTTTTGCTTTTTGTGATTTCAGTTACCTGCAGTCAACTGGGGTCCAAAAATATTAAATGGAAAATTCCAGAAATAAACAACAAATAAAAAAGACATACCCAGAAAAGGCACACATCGTCTCTTACTCACATTCTGTTGGCAAGAACATAGTCACACAGTTAAACCTAGTCCCAATATAGGCTGGAAATGTAGTCATTAGCTTGTTGTGCCAGCTAAACCTGGGAGTCTGTCATCAAAGAAGGAAGGGAAAGCAGGGACTGGTGAACAACTTGCAGTCTCCCCCACAAATAAACATAAATACGAACAGAGTGTTCCTGGAAAAATAATAATTTCTGGGTTGGTGGAATGGAATCCCAGAGACTGGATTAGAGAATAGTTTACTTGTTTGTTAAATCATTTTGCATTGTTTGGAATAATTATCATATACGTATATTAATGTAGTGGCATTAAAAACTATTCTCACTATTCTCAGATGTGTGACAAACATATAGTTTTTTGTTTTCCACAAGTGATCATCATTACTTTCCTTATGACTAGTAGTAAAATAAATAAATTTTTAATTCTTGAGTCATGGTATCTGCATTAGTCAGTTCTGACTGCCATACTGACTGAGTGGTATTATTAACCAATGTCACCCCAATAAATTCAACAGAACTTTTTAAAAATTTAAAAAGAACATAAATCTATTTTCTCATGGTTCTGGAGGCTGGTCCAGAGGAGGCTCCAGCATGGTCCAGCTATTTTCAGAGCTCTCATTCTGGTTTGCAGATGGTCACCTTCTTCCTGTATTTTCATATGGCAGAACAAAATCCCCTCTGCTCTCAAAACCCACTCATCAGAATAAATGTACCCATGCTCCCAACTTATCTAACCCTTCTCTCTGTCACATGATGTTCCTTCTTATAAGGGCATTTCCCAGTTATGAGGTTCCTACCTTCATGACCTCATTTAAACTCAATTACCTCCCAAAAGTCCATCAACAAATACCAGCACATTGAGGATTAGGGCTCCAATGTATGAATTTTGGTGGGAGACACAATTCAGTCTATAGCAGAATATTTATCTCACCTACTCTAAATAATCTGCTTCATAACTGTCTATTCTTTTAAGTTGCCCCCACCCCTAGCATCTTTCCAGGAATGGTATTAAGCTGTAAAAATTGAGAGGATTTGTGTGTTCTCACGGTATTGGAAAAAGCGAGTGGTCTGCACTTGCATTTGTCTTCAGATGTGCACTGCCCCTGCGGTGTGGTTAGAAGGACCCATCTCTGGACACTTTGCTGCCTGTCTCTGAGTCCACATCTTGTAGAGGAGGAAGACACAGAGGGTAGAGCGAGAGGAAATAGCAGGAGTGTAAAGCATATCATGTCTCTGCCCATCCACACTGCTACGTTCTTTACTCTGTTAGGGTTGCCCCATGGTGGAGCAGGTCCTCCCTGAAGAGTGGTGGACACCTTGCAGACCAGAGGAATCGGGCAAAAACCCTTCTGCTCTCTATAACCTCTCATCAGAATAAATGCATCTATGCCATCAACTTATTTAAGCCTTCTTCCCTCCAGGATTTCAGCCTACAGAGGGGAGAGCAGGACATGTGTAGCTCATGGCTCCCTAGCTCTCTCTACTTCCCACAATCTCCCAGGGAAAGAAGAGGCAAATTCAGGCTTTTCTCTTTCTTCAATCCCTTTTCTGCCTTAAAATAGCTAGTCTCATGACCTAACCATCATCATTAGAGGTGATACCATTACAAAGCTGGGAAAAGCCTTTATGATCTAAGTCCCTCAGATTTCGTTCTTAATATCAATGAGAACTAAGCAACTTGAAAAACTATTTTTATCCTCCACAAAGCCTAGATTGCAAAGCTATTATAAAAATTTCTTTTCTTGGCAGACAAAAGTTGTATCACTCTATTTGGTTTTTACTTTTTATTTAAAGTTTGCAAAATTACACAATAGGAGAATAATAAAATATATATACATAACCCAGGTTTAGAAGTTATCCACATTTTGTGATATTGTTTTATCTATTATCATCTTTTTTCTATTAGACAACTTTAAAACAAATTGCAGATGTCATATCATTCTTCTTGCCCTTTATATCCCTTCCACAAGCCAAAATTCCACCAACTCCCAAAAATAGCAGTCAGGTGACTTAGGGTAACTAGGAAGAAAAATCTGAGTGTGGAAATGCACAAAAAATTAAAAAATTCCTAAAAAATTGGAGAATTGTCAAATTAAAAGAGTCACAATTTTCATTG
>VMDR010032366.1:0-11739 GCA_007922815.1 Macrotus californicus
ACAATTTTCAAGTGTCAGCCCTTCTGAAATTATTGTAAAAGTGTAGTGCACCTGCCATTTGTAATCCTACTGAAAATGGATAAGGTAATTTAAAAATATACATGACAAAAAATATCTGAGTCAAGCAAAGTATGAAAAGAATATGTAGAGGAAGACTTAATAGGTTTAATGTTAAAAATTCAGTGAGATAGTAAAATGTAGAAATATATTTTCAGTACACAGGTCTAAGGGTTATTATATCTGATATACAAAGACTCCAGCCTATTGACAAAATATGACATATAATGCCAAAGAATATGCATCTGAACAGTCACTTAGAGAAAATAAAATTAAAATGTCCAATAAACATGTGAATACATACAAACTAAAATATCAGTAAGAAACCATTTCTCATCCACTAGACTGGCAAACACAACTTCATAAGTTGCAATGCAGTGTGGGAGAAGATTCAGAGAAACAGACATCCATTGCTGGTGTGAGCCTGACTTGCAAAAGCTGGTATTGCCTAAAAGTGAAAATGAGAACACTTTTTGAAAAATCTTTGTGACTTTGGGTTATAGACAAAAAGGTAGCTATAATACCAAAAGCTTGATCCATAAAAGATAAACTGATAAATTAGTAAAAAATATTAAAACTTTTGTGCTTCAAAAGACACCATTAAAAATATGAAAAAAAATAAACCAAAAAACTAGTCCCAGAGCAGAGAATGAGAATCTGGGCTTGGTCAAGGACAAGGAGTTCGGCTGGGAGCAAGGAAGACAGGTCAGCTTGTAAGGGCCAGGCAGGGCTGGAGTGAGGGGTCCCAACACACAGTCAGATCCCCCCTCAGGATACACAGCAAAGTTTTTCAGGCCAAGAAGCTAAAGAAACCATGTCAAACGTCTCTGAAGAGCAGAGTAGAATTACCCGAGGGCTCACCGTTTGGCACTGGCCAGGACAATTATGACGAGGTTCAGAGAACATAGAGCAGAAAGCTGGGAAGTCAGTTTGTCCTAGGAAAGCACATCTCAGCTCTGGCCACAGCTGGAGGCTGATTACCTGGACTTGATACAGGCAGAGGGCTACGGCTAAAAGATGAAGAAACTCACAGGCTCCACATTTAAAAAAATAGTAGTAACAGAAAACCACAAGAACTACTAAATATTAAGTAATTGTCATAGAAGAACGTGTGAGACAACCATTATAAATAGAAAGTAAAAAGGAGATGCTTTATTAGGGACAAACAAAGCTGTGAAGGCTAAAGTTGCATTCATGGAAGAAGAGTTTTAAGCCCAAATTAAACAAAAATTTTGTAGATATCAGAGAAGAAACTTTCCCTTAAGTAAAGGTAGAATTGAACCTGTCGCCTAACGAACACAAGAACTCTGATTAAAGACAGTGTGTGTGGAATTCACCAATATCTTTCAGCATTGCTTTTTTGTGTGTGTGTGATAAACAGGGTGCATCTATCTTATAAAATCAATACTATAAGTTATTACTCTAAATTTGAAAGCTTTAACCAGATAGAAGTTGCCATAAAAAGTTAAAAGACAAGGAAGCATATTTATAAGTTCAGAGTATGTAGCAAACTCTCCCTTATCATCGAAGGAAGGACAGACACCTCCACTGATTACACTGGCTAAAAATAGAGCAGCAATTCATAGAAAGGCAATTTAAGGCCAACAGACAGGAAAACCTGTTCAACCTCCCATGCAATCAGAGAATGCAAATTAACAGGCTGTATCCCTTTACCCAGCTCCTTTGTGAAGTCTGGGTGTGGACAGATGTCTCATCAGACAGTGGTGGGAGAATATAGTGGTTCAGTCATGAGGCATTTTGGTAGGCTGTATAAAGAATTAAATGTTAATACCCTTTGCCTCATCAATTTTACCTTTTGTTTTCTGACACAAGACAAACACTTGTATATATGCAAAAACATAAAGAAATGTATCATTGTTATCAGAGGTTATTGGTAACATGAACAATGGAAAACAACATAAATAGATTAAATGGAACATAATTTAAAAATTATGGAAAACATCTCCACGAAGCAGTATGCACCTTTTAATAAGAATGAGGTAGATCCTTATGTTTATTGATGTGAAAAACCTCTAATAATTTTAATATTAAAATTTAAAAATTGTAAAATCCAGAATGGTGTATACAGTATAATCTCACTCAAAAAACAAGACAGAAATTACACATTTAGGAAGACAAGTCATGTGTGTAAATGCACAGCAGAGACATAAAAGGCTGTGCCACAACACTCGGCAGGCCCAGGAATGGAAGCCGCAGGGGGTGAACGATGAATAGGACTGCTTCCCTCTGTATACATCCCTGTAATTTGAAATTTTATGACAAAGAAAGTATCATGTATTTCTTTTGGATTAAGAAAACAAACAATTAAACAGATTAAGTAATGTAATTTATGACTCATTACTAAAGAAAAAGGTCGGGTTTCCAGCCTTTTCCTTGTCAGAGGTAGAACCCACCCAGAGCAGAAAATCAAAGTACAAATGAAACACCAGCCTGCACTGGTCTTTGTCATCTTGGTTCTTCCTCTTTGTTTGACTTCCTTCTCAAGATCCCTGGAGGATGAACCAGACCCCCAGTCAGAGAAAGGAATAGGCCCAGTGCTGATCCAACCTCAGGTCAGGTCTGAGTGCCAGGCACCCAGATTTGAAAACTCAGGGGTTGATCCTGAATTTTCTTAAGTACCGTCTTTGAAATGACCTATGTGAACATGGAGGGTCCAGAAGGAAATGAGAGAATTCAGAGGTCATGAGAAAATAACAAATTGCTGCCTCCAAGTCAGAAAGAACAGCCGAATCCAGAGGGGCCGTCAGCGGAGCAGTAGGTATAAGACGAGTCCTGTGGGCTGTGGCAGCTGTGCTCACACCAGCGGCTGTCCCTCTGCAGTTTAAAGATCCCCTCATCACATACTCCTGCATTTCTTACACTGCCGTGAATGTACGTGTAAAGCAGGACTAAGGTCGAGGTTTTAACGAGTGTCTAATGACAGGCACTAAAGCAGCAGCATAGCCAGAGAGGAAGTTAAAGGAAGGCAGAGACTGACCTGGTGCTGAGGTTGCTGTCCGCACTGGCCATCTTCCTACCCCGAGCCTTGCCAGGACCTCTGATCCCTCTGGTGTCCCCTGCCTGGTTTCAGCCTGGTTTCAGCCTGATTTCAGCCTGATACCCAGCCCTAGGCAGGAAGTCTGTAACAGACTCACCCAGAAAGGGCTCCACCCAAATGGGGAAAATAAAAGTGAAAGTAATTTTCTGAGTGTTTTCAGACATGTTTCCCTCCTTCTGCAGCCCCAGGGTTGTTCTCAGCCATCGTGACATGTGGCAGCAGGAATGGGGGACAAGGAGGGACAGTCAGGACCTGGAGGGCCAGGGGAGGAGGGGTCAGCAATGAGCAGGACCAGCCCTCAGGAGTCCCTTTGTTGGAGCAATGATACAAAAAAACATGAGTAAACCCCACTGTTCTCACAGCCCCAACTTTCTGAGAATGTGCAGAGGAACAGAGTTAGGTCTCCATGTGCAGACACCAGGCTGGAGAAACACCATCCTTAGAGTGATGGTTTCCATGTTTGTTCCCTGAGTCTGACTTCCTCCTGCTGGGACTATGGGTTCTCGTCCAGTTACATTTAAGACACAGGGGAAGTTTCTACCCTCTCTCCATATGTGTTCTTTCTTTCCCCCAAAGGAGTGAATATCAATCTGCACAGATTCCATACACTGAGGAGGATGTTTCTTTCCCAGAGTGCAGGGTCTCAGTGTCTCCTAGATGCTGCACACATGGGGGGCAGAGTCTCTCTCTCCAACCCTGTCACCCTCCCTTTGGAGGTAGAATATTAGTAAGCTGAGCCTCTGCTAGGCACAGCTGTCCTCTGCTCCTGGCCTCCATGTTTCCTGAGTCCCAGACAGGGTCTGACACAGATGACACCAGCCTTTTCCAGTGTCCCCCGCCCTCTCCTCTGTCCCACAGCAGCAGGCAGACTAGGCCCCTGCTGTGCTAGGTGTTGGCATAAATGTGCCCACTTTTCCCTGAGTCTGCTTAGAGTCACCAAGATCATAAATGAAAGGTGGATGACAGTTGGCTGGGTAGGAAACCCACAAGGGCCAGTCTCCTGGGTAGACACTCCCACACTGGGGCTGCCCTGACCGAAGGGAAGGACACAATCCTGTGGGGCCAGAGAAAGCTGGGCACGCACCCCACTCTGCCAACAGCAGTGGTTTCTGTGGGATCAGGAGGGCTCTGTGCAGAAAGAAAAGATTTGTGATCCAGAAAACAACATCAGACCCACCGGGGCGAGGACCTGGACGAGACCATCTTCAAGAGCAGGTTGACCCCTAACAGTCCCGCTGGAAAGAAGGGAGTGCCTGGGACATTTTCCATGTGACAAGGAGCAATGATGATGGGGACTATTTCTGTTTTCAGGGAAGTTGCCCAAGCTATGGGGCCTGGAAACCTGGAAAGCAAGAGAGGCAGCATCTGAGGAGGCACATGGGACAGAGGACTCAGAAAAGGAATGGGCTTCCTTAGCTTCACCAGGAGCAGTTTCCAATCAAATGTCAGTAGTGGACTGAGTCTCCATCTTGGGAGAACTTGTGGGGACGGGAGTTTGTCCCTGAGATGAGAGTCCAGACCTGAGAATTCACCAGCAGGAGGAAGAAAGCAGCAGCAACAGCAGCCACTGGGCTGAGGATGGAGACCCAAGGCACCTCTGTGGATACAGGAATGAAGAGGGAGGGACACCTGGACCTAAGTGGGAACACTCAGGCTGCACACCAAGGTACCCTTCTAGGAGGATGCCTATCAACCAGCAGTACTCCTGGTCCCCATGAGCACCCTATTTTCTGAGGAGACTCTCAGGCTGGGAGTTCTGTAAAGGCGAGTCTGTTCCCTGGTAGGTCTCCCTGGGTTCATCTGGCTGGAGAGGGTTGGACTCGGTGCTCCTCCAAGCTCAAGTGCACAGGGAGAGTAGTCTGTGGGGTGTGGACTATCTGTATATTTGTGTGTTCGTGTGTGCAGTTGATTGTAGCAACCTGAGGCCTTGTGGATAAGTCCAACGGCTAGAGTTCAGATTTAGGGATTATTTTTGGCACACATCTAAGCCATGTCCCCTGATCCACCTTTTACCGGGAAGAAATTGGTATGTGGATCTTCAGCTCTCTCACCTTTTTGCTTGTCAGTTGGTTTGGAACTTACATTTGGTGACTTGGGGAGAGTTTATAAACAAAACTTGAGGTTTCTCTGTGACGTTCTTGTTTTCTGAGATTACCGTCTTCCTCCCCAGAAACTCTGGCTGCCTGACTTTGCTGACTATGAGGAAAACGGACTTTCTACCAAAGCGTTGACCACCCCACAAGCCTGGGGTGGCTGCTCTCAGAGCCTGGTGACAGTAAACTGGAAACATCTTGTGCGTTGGCTGCTTGTGAGATTTGACTTCCCTGCAGAGTTGCCCTGTCTTTTTTCAGTCTCCTGAAGTCCCAAGCAACGTTCTATGAATATTGCCCAGAGTTTCTAGCTGTTTTCTTCAAGAGCATGGCTTGTTGGGGACTCACTCCTGTAGGTCAGAAGCAGAACTCTCTGTCCTAGCCTGTAAGCAGCAGACCAGCCTTCCCACTCCCAGGCCCAGCCCTGTTCTGGTTTCTGGAGACCTCAGTGGGTCCAGTAACCCTGAGTGCCCACCACGCAGGAGAGATGCTGCTGTGCAGAGCACCAGAGGCACATATTTGTTAGGAGAAACACAAGCCAGGCTAGATACACTTTGTACTTCTGTGCTCATGGGAGCAGAAACACACACCTACTTAGAATGGGCTTGTTTATAAACAAAATAATAGAGCAAGCAATGTGCCTGGAGAAAAAACATGGTTTATTCTAAAATTTCATTGGAATTAATACTCTGCAAACTATCCATAATTATGAGACATATAAGTCGTTGCCAAGAAGGCTAAGAATATTTGCTCTTTGTTAAAGGAAGAGATTGAATGATGATTATCAAATTTGTTTGTTGTTTTAATGATTTATTTACACAGTCCCTGAACTCTGACATGGGCCCTCGTGAAGCCTTGCAAGGACATCCCCTCACCCAGTTTACACAGAGACAATTGGAGAATACCAGGTCCCCTCCTCTCAGACAGAAGGTGCTTCTCTCCAGCGAAGCAGAGAAGCATGTGTGCTGAAGTCCAGGAGCCCCTCTGGGAGGTTCGGGTGATGGGTAGTTACCAAGAGCCCCAGGACTTCAGGTTCCTCTTGCAGCCACACGCCCCCCAGGTAAGACCACAGCTGAGCTCCCCAGCATCTCAGCAAACAGCCCACATCTGAGGTAAATGGGACACACAGGTATCACAACTTAGTGACCTTCCTTGTTCTTGGTTGTACAGTTGGGTAGGATGGACAGTCTCCCTTCTAGCATGATGACGACTTCAGCCTTTATCTCTACAGCACAGGACAATTGGACCACAGTCAACTTGCTCCATTGAAGAAGGCCCAGGCTCTGCGGCCCCTCTGACTGGCCTGAGACTGTCCCATTCCTCCTGTTAGACAGAAGGGCCCACCTTTGGGGTCCTCTGGGTGGGTATCACCTGTCTGTCATGGTTTTCCTGGCCATCCTGTTTCCTCACCCTCTTCCAAAAACACCGATATCGTTGGGTGGGCAACTTATACCATTTATGTGCAGGAGTGGAGGGGGCATTAATCCAGATGCTGGCCCATCAGCAAACCTTGCCAGCCAGGATCTCTTTGGAGTTGGACTCTTGAATGAAGTGATGCTAAGCAGTTAATAAAAACCATTGCAAAACACTTGCTCAATGACCCATTGGCCTGCAAGGATTTTCTCCCATTTTATAGATTGCCTTTTCATTTTGTTGATTGATTTTTATTGTCACGCAGAAGTTTATTAGTTTGATGTAATTACAATTGATTTTTTTGCTTCTGTTGCTTGTGTTTTTGGTGCCACATACAGGGTCCAACAGAAGTGACACCTGCTTGAGTGTGGTTGGTAGGGTAATATAGGTGTTATAATTTACAGTTTTAATTTGAACACTTCACCTAAAATGTCCTATGATGTGCTTGAGTGTGACATTATTATGTTACTGAACTACCTGCTTATGATTTTTTTAATAAAATATTTCACAATAAAAAGGGGGTGTTTCTTGTGCCAGAGCCTATGTATAATCGTTGTCAAGGTAAATGTCAAAAAACTTTTTCCCTATATTTTCTTCCAGGAGTTTTATGATTTCAGCCTTATATATAAGTCTTTAATCCATTTTGAGTCAATTTTGGTTAGTAGTGTTAGATAGTATCCAGTTTCACTCTTTTGCATATGAATACCTACTTCTCCCAACATCCTTAATTGAAGAGGTTGTCATTTCCCCATTGAGTATTATGGCTCTATTGTCAAATATTAGTTAACTGCATATACATGGATTTTATTTCTCATCTCTCCAATTTTTTTGTATTTGTCTGTGTTGTTTATGTACCAGTACCATACTGTTTTGATGACTAGAGTTTTGTAATGTAGTTTGAATCAGTGAATGTGATGCCTACAGCTTTGTTTTGCATTCTCAGATTTCCTTTGACTATTCAGGATTTTGTGGTTCCATAGGAATTTTAGGACTTATTTTTTTATTTCTGGAAAAATATTCATTAGAATCATGACAGAAATTGCATTTCAATGTGTTTGTGAATTTTCCATATTTCTTCTTGTTACTGATTCATAGTTTCATAACATTGTGATTAGAAAAGATAGAATTTTTAATTTGTAGAGTATGTTGAGACTTGTCTTGTTCCTTATGTTATAGTTTACCTAGAAAATCTTTGTGTGTGCTTGAGAAAAATACATATTATGGTCCTGTTGGATGAAATCTGTATATGTTTATTAGGTTAATTTGAGCTGTAGTGTTGTCCAAATCTGCTATTTTCTTATTAATTCTCTGAATGATATAGCCATTGTTGACAGCGGGTATTCAAGTTCTCCACTTTTATTCTTCTCTTACTATTTTTTTCTTTTTAAAAAGATTTTACTTATTTATTTTTTTAGAGAGAGAAGGGAGGGAGAAAGAGAAGGAGAGAAACATCAATGTGTGGTGCCCCCCACTGGGGACCTGGCCTGGAACTAGGGCATGTGCCCTGACTGAGAATCAAACCAGTGACGTTTTGGTTCCTGTGAACCAGCACTCAATCCACTGAGCCGCATGAGCCAGGGCTGTTCCTAGTTTTCTTTTCTCTCTTGCAGTCTTCCTTTGTGATTTGATGACTTGTGGTCATATACTTTGATGCCTTTATCATAATCTTATCTGTAGGTACTATAGGTTTTTCTTTTACATTTAACATGAGGCTTACCTAAAATATCTAATGTTCATAGTTATTATTTTAAGCTGATGCCAACTCAAATCTGATAGTGCAAAGAAATTTTATTTCACTTCTCCCCACTCATATTTAAGAGTATTGATGCCAGAATTTGCATCTTTGTAATATCGTGTATCAAAAAAATAAATTATTGTAATTATGTATATTTTAATATATTTTTTAACTTTAAAAATGTAGTTGTAGTGAATTATGTAACACCATTATAATACTGGAGGATCTGAACTCAAGTGCATATCTACAATAGCAGGGAGTTTTACTCATTCATATGTTTCGTATGATGTTAATTAACATCATTTTATTTTAGCTTGAGGAAGGCCCTTTAACATTTCTTATAAGGCAAGACTACTAGTGATGAACTCCCTCAGCTTTAGTTTGGGAAAAGTCTAATTCTCCTTTATTTCTGAAGGACAGCTTTGCTGGGAACTACTCTTGGTTGACAGATTTTTCTTTCTTCTTTTTCTTGTTGTTCCGTTACAGTTGTCCCGATTTTTCCCCTGTTGCTCTCCCCTACCCGACCTATCCCTGTTGCTTCCACAGTCAATCTCCACCCTGTTGTCCATGCCCATGGGTTCTTTATACATGTTCTGATAGGTTTTTCTTTCAATATTTTGACTATATCATTCTTCTTTCTCCTGCTTGAAAAGTTTCTGTTAAGAAATCTGCTAATACACTTGATCTTAGCCAAAAGGCCCAGAAGCCAAAGGGGGTTAGGATTAGGGAGGGACGTGGGAGTGGGTGGGGCAGGGAAAAATGGTGGCAGGAGAATGGAGACAACTGTATTTGAACAACAATAAAAAAAATGATAGAGGGAGAAAAAAGTCTGAGTGACAACCCATTCAAATTCAGTAAAAAAGAAAGAAAGAAAGAAAAAGAAATCCACTAATAGTCTTATGGAGGCTTTCTTGCATGTGATGTCACTTTTCTTATTTCTAAAACTGTCTGTCTTTGACTTTTGACAATTTAATTATAAAGTGTGTCTGCGTAACAATTTTCATTTTCTATGTATTAGATCCATTGGACTTCATGAAGCTAAAAGTCCATTTTGCTCCTGAACATGGGAGGTTTTCAACCATTATTGTTTTAAATAGACTTTCCATTTCTTTTACTTTTCTCCTTTTGGAATTTCCATATGCTTTTATGATTTGCTCGATAATGTCTCATACGTCCTGTAGGCATTCTTCACTAATTTACAGCCTCAGTTTATCCTCTGACTGCATAATTTTGAGTAACCTATCTTCTAATTCCCTGATTCTCTCTTCTGCTTGGCTGAGTCTGCTGTTAAAGTTCTCCATTAAATTCTGTAGTGCATTTATTGTATTTGTCAGCTCTAGGATTTCAGTTCTTTTTTTTTTTTTTTTTGCTAGTTTCCTTTTTGTTGAACTTCTCATTTTATTCATTTTATTTAGTTTTCTGTCTATGGGTTCTTATATTCACTGAACTCCTTTAAGGGAATTATTCAAAAATCTTTGTCAGATAACTTATAGATCACCATTTTTAGGGGTAGTTATTAAAGCACATTAGTTTTTTTGTAGTGCCATGGTTACCCAAATCTTCATGATCCTTGATTTCTTGTGTTGGTATCAGTGCATATAAGTAAACAGTATGTATTCCAGACTTTAAAGGGTCACTTCATCATGAAGATGCATTTATCAGTTACCTCAGGTTGAAATACAGGGTAGGCAAGCTGGTAGCGTCCATGAGGGGGTGGGGCATGTTATCAAGGTCTCTGTTGAGAAAGTTAATGTCTGTGCTCTGAGTTTGGTGGTTGGATGCTGGCTGAGTTGTGTGGTTTGGTGGGCCTGCTGGTTGGGCTCCATGACAAGGCCAGGCTGTCATAGTAGTTGGACTCTGAAATTGGTCAGGTGTATAGGCTCATTTTGGCAACAGCTCTTGTTTGGGTGGAGTTTCAGGCTGTGTTCCCTAGCATGATGTTGTCTCTGGATGAACTTCATGTTTAGTTGAGGCAATAAGAAGGGCTTCAGTTATACTGGGCCTTGGAATATGTTTTGAGATCTGCTGAGACCTTATGTTGTTTCCTGGAATGTCAGGGCTACAGGCTAGTCTTCAAAATAAGTTAAATTGCTGGCCCTGCTCTGCTGTTGGATATGATAATTAGACAGATTCTCTGACTGGAGAGGCCTCCAGCAGCATCTTGCTGTTGGGTGGGGATAGAGACTGTTACACAGTTGGGCAGGGTCAATCTCTTGCCTCCCTCATTGAGTGGGGTTACAAACCAAGATCTATGATTTGTGGGCTCACTGGCTAGTCTCCATGAATGGGTGAGGCCACAGGCTTTGTTAGTCAATTAGGCAGGATTATAGGCTGGGCTTTGCTGCTAGATAGAGTTATAGACTTGGCTCCATGGATTATCTGAATCATAGAATATTGCATGGCAGCCAGAGCTCTATGGCCAAGCCTTCTAAATAGCCCAGACTGGAACTATACCCAGCAGTGAGTGGGCCTGCAAAATTGCTTCTCTGATTGGGCAGGGTAGTAGAACAGGCTCCATGATTGGTATGGTCTCTCCGGGGACCCAAGGCAGGTAAAACTGCCAACTCAGCTCTCTGGCCAGATGCTTTGAGTGGCTTTCCTCTGCAGAAGGGCAGACCACTGGTTGGGCTCTCTCTTTAGGGACTGCTATAAGCAGAATGCAGTCCACCAAGGTCTGAGTGCTGGGTGCTACAAGTCTTACCTTTGCTAACATTTCTATTAGTCATCTAGTAGCCAGAAATTGCCTAGCTTCTTGCCTAAGCCAGACTGCTGAATCACATGGAGGTGTCATGGGGATTACAACCATTGCATCCTTAAATCTTTGCAGGTGACACCAACCTCTGTCATTTCCTTCTTCTCCAGAAATATGACATTGCTTTCAATTTACTATTTTCACCACGGAAAACTTCAGTTTCAGAGCCTTCCAACTGGCCTTCCCTAGGACAGTCATTGTTATTTTCTAGGTTAAGGAATGATAAAGTAAAAACCTAGGTTGGCCAAACTTATGTGTGTCCTGATTATGCCTTTAAAATCTTGGGAAATGACTGCTGTGTAGTTCCATGGATTGAGTGGACTCACTGTTAGATGGACATTACCTTACCTGTATAAGTGTCCTCTAACAGGGGCCATTATGATGTTCTGGGTCTCCAGGTATCAACTAAGACACTGTATTAAAAACTTAGTATTCGGGAGATCAAAGATGGAGGCATAGGTAGACACACTGTGCCTCCTCGTACAACCAAAAGAAGGACAACAACAAATTTTAAAACAAAAAACAACCAGAACTGACAGAAAATCGAACTGTATGGAAGTCCGACAACCAAGAAACTAAAGGAGAAACTTTCATCCATACAGGTAGGAGGGGCGAGACGGGCCAGAGAGGACGC
>VMDR010032368.1:0-11736 GCA_007922815.1 Macrotus californicus
ACTTCTCAGTTTCGTAATGAATAAAATATCCAATATTTCAAATGTTCTTTTTTTAAATGCTAGATAAATAAGCGTGATTTGAGGGCAGTGGCAGCTGGAGTAAACTCAAGGAGACAAAGGCAGATTGAGATGGGTGATTGAGAAGGTTGCTAAGTGTATGTAGTAGAAATGGAAGCTTTAGACCTTCAATGAAAAAAGACATTTTGCAAAGTTTAAATAAGAACTTTAGTAAAGATATGTCATTCCAAAAGCACACTTTAAATGAGAAATAAAACTTCCCATTCTAGAGTAAAAGACTTTTATTTTTTTACCAAAAGTCATTCCATTTGATATTTTCGTGGTAACCTATGTTCCACTTTCAGTAAACTCTTAATCTTTAAGAAATATTTTCCACTTTAAATTTTACATCTGTTCTACATTTGTTTAATTAGTGAAAATATTTGACATCTATTAGAGTATTGCAAGCTTTACTATTGATCCTGTTACAGAAAAAAAGAAAGCCACTGATGCAATACAAGCAACTGCTTTCTCAAGCCAAAATTGATTGAGAGCGTTCCCTGTATAAAAATGAAATGCATTTCTGTGGATGCACTGACGCTTCACCATCTGTCCAACATCTCAGATTTACTCTCCCAGATAACTTCATATTTCACCCTGCAGTCCCTAAAGAAACATCACTTTAAACAGGGCCACATGGAGAAATACACTTCAATAACAGTTGAAGGTCTTGCATTTAGCTGCAAGGGTCTCTCTCCTAAATGACTGATGTGTCTAGAGAGAAGCTCCATTTGAAGTTATGAAAATGGGGAGGAGCAAATGCAAGGGATGGAATGTATAAAAGAAACAAAATGATGGCAGTAAAAGACATAGGGATTTACAGATAAAGCCAAAAGATGCTGGCAGCCATCTATCAGTCTGCCTTGATGAAATAGGTATTGGAAATTAACTCAGGAACCCTATGAATTACATTCAATCCATGCTCTGGGCTAAGCACTTGTCAATTTCAGCTGCTATTGCAACCTATTACTTACAGACTACATGGCTGGCAAGCTAATAGCACTGGATAGTGTTAAAGAAAATAGGAGAACAAACTGAATGTAGCAAAACTTGTCACTCACAGAGCATGCCTTTCTGAAGACCAGGATGAACATTCAAATCCTCAATTGGTCACTTGCTCTTAGGTGAGTACTTAACCTTACATATCATCATGTTGTCGAGGAAGAGCCTTCCTGAAGGATTAGTCACCAATCAGCTGGGGAGCTGGGAGCTTTTTCCTGGTGTTTTCAAGGTCTGTGGGGGAAAAAAAGTGTTTGGAACTTAAATGTTTTTCAAGTTGTCCCCTTTTTCCATAGTTGCATCCTGAAGTCAGCTGCTGTCACTGACCATTTAGTTTGAGTTTCAGTTAAGACTGGTCCTAGTGCTTTACATTATTTTCCTTTTAATTATCAGTCATCTCCATGTTTACCTAGACAACATGTAATTCTTCCCCTTAAAAACAAATTAAGGGAGAGGTTTTAGTTTGTATTGTACTACAAAACTTATATGTCTATTTCCCATTGACTCTGTATGCTTGAGTATCTTCAATCTTATCTCATTTAAAAAGTGGGAAAGATACATCAGTACAATTCCTTTCTTTAAGATGAGCTCCACCAGTGTTCCAGACCTATATTGCATTTTTCAGCTGATAAGCTTGTCTAACGTTGAAATATTTTAATAAGCAAGCACATCCAGGGTAAATGTCAGCCAGAGCGATCTTCTGACTAACAGATGCTAGTGGGTATAAGGAGGCGGAGGGACGTAAAAGCACTGAAAAATCAAGCAAGGCCAAATTAGAACAAATGTTTGTCAAGTAAAAAGGGCAACTCTTCATCTGATTGAAGGGATTTAATTAGAAAAGTCACAGAGAAAAGCTGTCTCAAAAGTACTGGTCCCATTCTCTTTAGATAAGCTAATGAACCTCATTGAACTTTGCAGAGAAATGCTGAACCAATAATACAAGGAAGAGAGAATTTATAAAATGTGCTGCCGTGCCTCTTCCATTCAAGAGGGTCAATTGCTGTGCCACTCTAGGTCACAATAAAGAAGTGCTTTGGCAATTTACCTTCCGATTCTCCTTCTGAGTGGCCAGCTAGGGAAATAGAATGGAGAAAATAATTAAATAAACCCCCTTTTTGTAATAATAAAATAAATTTTATTGTTAAGCAGCAAATTATAAAATACAAGTCACATATTTTACATACCAAATCACCTATGAAATATATAATCTACACTGATTATCATCTAATTCCATCCCCAGTAATCTCTCCTTTAATGACAAAAACCTATTAAAGGACATTTTTTCTTTTTTTTTTCTTTCTGTATTAGTCAAGGTGATCTCGGATGTATGAAAGAATACTGTGTATAGAATTTTGTAACAGTGATTATATAAGGAAGACAAAAAATCCCAGAAAAAGCTAGATGTGGAAAAATCTGAAGTAGTTTACAAATTGTACTAAAAGAAAAGAAGGCTCTAAATTCTTCTGATTGTTTAATGCTTCAGCGGCTTTATTTGTCAGTTTTATTTTCCTTACTGGTTAGCCTTTTGCAGAGAATTCATGTCTGGTATTGAACTCCTTGAGAGAGTAATAAAACACATGTGGAACAGAGTAGCATGTGGAATTAAATTGCAAGATGCTTATAGTGGAGCTTTTCTGATATGGGACATTTACCGAATACCTTTAGGAAAGTTTCTTTTGTTACCCAACATACACAAATACAGGTGCTACACATAAAACGTATTAATCAAAGCTTTTCTAATCCACTTAGCACCTCATGAGAGAAGCACAGAAGAAAAGACCTAGTGGTAATAAGGTCATAAATTAAAATCATGAATTTAGTAGTCACCGTTGTCATTTTCAAAAGTATATAAAATACACACAGATATAAATACAAACACATACACACACATAACCAACCACACATACTCTAGAGAATCCTAGGCAGAAAGAAATTGGATTATTGTATTCTATTAACTTTCGTATTTTCCTGTAGGCATAGAGAAAAAAAAATATTTTATCAAAATTGTTACAAATTTTCTGACTCAACAGCAGACAGCATACAATGTTTAATACAAGCATGCTTATTTTGCCTTTGGTGGGGTGCAGGATGTCAGAAGAATCATTATCAAATATCATTGTATTTACTTAGAATTGAATCTTCAGATCTGATTCCATAGGACAGATACCCTTAAGATGTTAAATGAAATTATTTTACACTACTTGGCCCCAGGTGGGAAATTAGACTCGGTGCCTATCCACAAGACCCCATTTGATGCTTTATTATAGGTAAACTACTGGAGTTTGAGGGACTTTCTTCCATTCCTCTAAATCAGTGATTCTCAACTGGGAGTAATTTTGCCCACTAGGGAACAATTAAAAAAGACTGGAGATGGTTTTGGTTCTCATAACTAGGGGGGAGGGCACTTGGGCATCTAGTGGGTAGAGGCCAGGGATACTGCCAAACACCCTACAGTGCACAGGACAGTCACCCACAAAGGTGAATTACCCAACCCCAAATGTCATAGTGCCATGTTTGAGAAACTCTGCCATCTAACTTACGAGTGTGAGATGTTTTCCGGGCCTTGCATTTTCCAAGATCTCTCTGCAGTCATACATACAATTGTTTCTGTGGCAGCCAAACTGTTTTCATCCAAGCAATTTGCATATACTGCCTTTTCCTGTCTTTACTGACAACACAGAGTTGAGCCTAGAGGTACACTAGAGCTAATTAATCAGCATGTGTGATTCTTTCTTGATAGCATGAAGCCATTTATTTAAAAATGCCAGTGTGCTGAGGCATGGGGGTAGATTGGAGGGTGATGATGGAAGGTATTGGGAACAAATGTTATCTACTATGCCCCCTTTCCTGAGATCATTACGGAATTGTAGGACGTCTCAAGGAGTTTGAATCAACAGCTCTGCTGAGCTTGTCCTGCTTTACCTCCTCTCTAGAAAAAAGAGAAAATAGATGAAATAATTACAAGTAGAAAAGCAAGCAGGTTTAGCTACCTCCAATTTCTGACTTAATGCCAAAATTTTAGTAGATTTTATTTATAATTTATGAAGTGGTAACTTGAGTGATTTACTTACTTAAAAGCCTCTGTATAAAGGAAAGGGTATTCCAATCATTACTGCATCTTGGAACTAAAAATAACCAGGTCACCTGAGAAAGAGAAACCACATTTATTTCACATCCTAATTTAAACCTGTGAACATGTATACTCTTTGATAGTAGATATTATTGCATTTTTAATATCATCATTCTTTTTTGATTTATGGCTCAATATAATCATGAAATAATTCACTAGATCTTGGTGTTTGAAGGGGACTTAAAGACCACTTAATCTAACCTTGTAAGTAGTGAATTACCTTTTTCTTCTCTTTTTACGATTTCTGATGGATATAGAGTAAATCTGACTGGAAGGTTTTAAGGAAAGGAGCTCACTCAAGGTTAAATGAATCTTGGTGTTAGAAAGAATTTAGTAAGTAATGTGTCTAACCATTCTCAATTTTTTTTGAGAGAGAAGGAAAGGGAGGAAGACACATTGATGTAAGAGAGAAACATAGATTGGTTGCCTCTCATACATGCAAACAGGGACCTAGGCATGTGCATTGACCTGGATCAACCAGCAAACTTTCACTTTGGGTGATGACACCCAACCAACTGAGCCATACTGGGCACCACTCTCAAATTTTTAAATCCTCTCTGCAAGATCTTTAACACTGATCTTCAGTGATTCCTTAATTCAAGAAATATTATTTGACTATAACTACACTAATTTCTTCCTATATCCTTCAGTCACTACTTCAAGAATTAGTACTTAAGACTTAGCTTACTTCATATATTTAAGTGTTAGATTCTGGGAATACAATGGTAAAATAAAATGGAAATGATCCTTTTCCTCATGGAAGATTATTCTATTCAGCAGAGACCTGCTTCATGAATATAAAACTATGACTGAGTTAATATGTTATGGAAGACAAATACAAGTAATTGATATTTGAAAGAAGGCTTCCTTGAGGAAGTGATTTTTGAGATCTAACAACAAGAAACAGATTTTTCCAAGACCTCTAGCAATTAGAAAATACTACTTTATGTAAAACTGGTCTCTTTCTTTTGATTGTGACTTTATAGTTCAATGGAAAGAAAGCTTAAATCTTCTGAATCAAAATAATATCTACCTTTTACCTGTCCCTTAAATCCCAATCACTAAGCTAATAACTTTGAATAAAGTTATCTAATTTTATCCTCACAATAACTTTAGAGATAGTTATTATTCCTCCCCCTTTACAAATGACAAAACTGAAACTCAGATATGATAAGTATTTCTTCAAGTTTATGTTGATTATAAATGAGCAAGCCAGAAGCATAACCCCATCCTCTAATGACATACCACATTACACTGTTTGAAACAGGCATAATATTCACCTGTAGTGTTCCTCTGTCCACACTGGGCTCTCTCAGTTTCCCTTTCCCATTCTACATTTCACTGGTTTTTATAACCATCATTATTCTCATGTTTTCCCTCTCCTTTCATTTAAACAGTCAGCCATGTCCAGTGTAGCTCAGTTCTTTGGAGCTTCATCCCATAACCAAAGGGCTGTAGGTTTGTTTCCCAGTCAGGGCACATATCTAGGTTGCAGGTTTGATTCCTGATACACGGTCTGGGCACGTATGATCCCCTGTATGGGTATGTGCAGGAGGCAACCAGTCAATGTCTCGCTCTCTCTCTTCCTTTCTCTCTAAAAGCAATGAAAAAAGTGTCTTCGGGTGAGGGTTAAAACAAAAAAAGTAAACAATACTCAAAGTTGATTGTAAACTCTAGGTCTAGTTTAAGGAGCAGAGTGTAAATTGAACTACCATTGCTCTTTCTCTTTCTAGATATTATATTCTCTTTAAGTCCTAATTCAGATTTCTTTTCTAGTAGCTATACCACCCTGAGGATCATGTTAAGTTCCCTGTCTACTGAGATCTTTGTCTTATTTTTAATACACTGTGATATTAAGCTCTCTCCCCCTTATTATACATTTGTATTACTTCGCAAGGTAGCTGTTGTTTGATTGTAGGGCATTTAAAGCTGTTACAAACTTTTCCTTATACCAGGAAAAATATGCCTCAGGGTACATGCCAATCATTAATTTATTTGTCTATGGTCAAACAAACCTATACATGTGACACTTGATGGTGAGAATTACAGCTAGCATTTTTTAGAACACTATAGTAAATGTTTTTTCAAATCATCTCATTTTGTTTTTCATTATGTTTTAGGAACTATGAGTTATCCCTATGAAATAACAGGAAAGTCTGCCACTAAATTCCCATAACAAGCAACTACTAGAGTTAGGAATTAAAATGCCATCCATAGCTTCCTAACATATGTGTTAATACAGCAACCATGTCTATCTATTAGTTTTCTATTCTTTATTTCTTCATTAAACATTCATTGAATATAAAAGGGAAAAATAAGCCACAATATAAAGCATCTGCATATTGTACTCAAGTAAGAAAAATACATACCAGAAATATGATGTGATTCAATTATATGCTAAACATCATACAATGAAAGAACGGACTAGGGGCAGTATTCTAAACTGAACTAAAATCAAAATACCTTGCCTTCCTGAACTGATTTCTAAAAGATGAGTAAAAGTTACCTCAGTGATGGAGGCATAGGGAAATGTCAAGTCATACACATGCAAAAGCCAGAGTGGGCAGAGCCCATTTTATGAATGGCCTTTTGTTCAATATCACAAATTTAGGAAATAGAAAGAATTAAAACTGGAGAAGTAAGCAGATGCCAGGTCATAAAATGCCTTATATGCCATGCTAAGGAGTTTGGACTTTATCATGAAAGCTATGGGAGTCATTATAAGTTTTTGAAGCAAGGAAAAGACATGATTAGATTTGCATTTTAGAAAGCTCACTCTGGTAGCAGTGTAAATAATGGATTAGAGAAAAGTAAAACTAAAAACAGGGAATCCAGCCAGGAGGCTGTTATAGGAATCCAAACAAGACAAGATGAGGGTCTAAGTTAAGGAGGCAACAGTGGGATATTAAAGCTAGAGAGATTCATAACTCAAGTAATAGTTTGTAGGCAGAATCAACATAATTTGTTGGTTGAATAGAGGAAATGAGTAAGGAAGACTCAAGATCACCCTTGGCTTCTGATTTGTGTTCTGCTATGAACTGAAAATAGCAGAGACATAAAAAAAAGCAGTTAGAGTGGAAGATGAGTTTATTTTTTGACAATCTGGTCAAAGATATGTGTGGGACATCTGAATGAATCTTTTCGTCTTTTGCTTGAGGGCAAAAGATGTTTGCCTGTAGCTCAAGATGAATTTTGAGGGTGATCAATGTACAAGTAGTAGATGAAGATATGACTCTGGATAAGAATGCTTATACTAAGTATATCAAGTGATAAGAGAAGGCCAAGTACAAATATAAGAGGCACAACAATGCATATAAGGATCTAACATGGGACATCAGGAAAGGAGGAAGACAAGCACTATTTAGTACATAAAATCAAAGATGAAAAGTGTCTTAATAAAAATATCTTCCATCATTGGTGAAAAGACAGCAAGAGTTCAAGATAAAGCTTAAAGTGCCCTTGAATAGAATTTCATTGAAAGGTTAAGAAGAGTACTTTCAAAGACCAGGGACTAAATGAGAAGCAAAAGAGACAAATAAATTTACGAATTATTTTAAAAAGCTGTTAAAGATTGTTAGCTGGACAGGAAAAAGTGATATAAGGGAAGATTGCTTGGCTGATGTTTCTTTGCTTATCTTGTTTTGTTTTGCTTTGAAATCACAACACGAGAGAGTGGATTTAGATAGGATGGAAGCAAAAAAGCATTTATGGTGATGGTTGAGATGTTGAAGACTTCTCAAGTTCTCATCTATTGATGTCTTTCTTTCTTATGAATAATGTGGAGAAGTTATCTCTTGAAAGTGAGGGTTATTGGGAATCTGAAGAGCTGGGAAAAATAGCAAATTTTTTGAAATAGCCTTCATGGGAACAAAAGCACACTGGGTACAGTATAATGACTTTCCAGTTGGGGTTAAAGACCAAAAGTAGGTGGTGACACCTATCCATACTTTGTAGAATGATTTCTAGCAATCATAGTCAGAGAGAAGGCACTGAGGTTACAAAGTGGTCTCATGGTAGTTTGGTACTATAAAAAATAAACAAGAAAATGATCCAAGAAGGAAAGTGGGTGAAGGAATGCATTGATTAATTCATTCAACAAATATTTATGGAGAACTAGATGTGTGCCAAAGGAAAGGCCTAGCTCTTGAGGATATAATTCTGAACAAAGTAGATATAGTGTCTAGCCTATTGGAACTCTGAGTTATTGAAGCCTAGTGTAGACAGGAAAGTTCATGTGCTTAATCTTCTATTTCTTTAGGCAGCATTTGTTAGCTAACCAGCATGAACAATATCATATGTTATACCTTAATGTCTCTTTATTATTTGACTTCTCAGTTTTGAACAATATATTTTATGTCTTACCTTTGAAAATTAATGCTTTCATCTCCTTTGTAATATTCCTCATCCTCTCCAGACCATTTTTTATTGTTAGTAAGTTATAGTTTCTACATTATCCGTGATTGTCATGCTTACATTATCTTAAGAGGTCATAATTCCTATGGGTCTGGAAGGCTTTCTCAGTTTTTTAACATATTCAAAGGAGATTATTTTTATTTCTCCTCAGAATAACCCACCTTTTGGGGGGATAAATCTGTGACTTGAGGCCTCTGCATAAGATCTGCAGCCACAAGAGAGAAAGAAAAAGAGAGTGAAGTTGTGCATTGCAGGAGTGTGCCACTCATTCTCCTTTTCCTCTGTCGATATTGTGTGAAAGGATACAAGGGGAAAGTATTTTTTCAATTTTCTGTCTATAGAACTCAACATTCAAGAGGCTGAATGGCATTGAAAACTTTTTCCGGAATAAGTTGAGATATAAGTAAATAAAGTAAAATCGTAGTTAGAAGGTAGTATGCGGAGATTCAACCAAATGCTTACAAGTATTAAATCAGAGGCAAACATTTGTTTGATTGTAACAGTGTTACTAAATAGCCTTTTCATTTTTAGGAATATTCTATTAACAACTTAGAGGGAAATTTTTTTATTTTACAAATATACAATCATGGGGCAGGTGAGAATTGTGTTATATTGACCAGGGTGGCAATTTCTGCTTGGAAAAACAATCGGAGATGCAGTCTTGCTCAAAGGGGGAAATTGACCATCTGGAAATTTAGGGCAATTAGAATATTCTAATATGTATTTAAACATGTTTCACTCAATATTTTTTAAGAAATTCTAGGTCAAAACCTAGACCTATATTTTAGTCAGATTTAAAGAGGGAATAAATCACTGAAAGTTGTAATAACCAGCTTCTTCACTTTATAATTTGATAAGACATTTACATGTAGAGCATATGTGTATGAAAAAGGGCTTTGACACAGAGTAGGGAGCCAGAAATTTTAATTGAAGGAACGGGATGATCTGAGAAAATTCAATGTCAAAGCTCAGGGAGGAAAAATGGTTATGCACTCTCTATCCCCTAGGGGTTAAGGTGGTTAGGGTTTTTGGGTCTGCTGATGAGAATTGTTGTTTTAGTTCAGAAAACACTGTCCCATAACATAGTGTCAGAACTGATGTGATTTTGTGGTATCTCTGCTCTCATATGTAGTAACTGATTTCTATATATTTTTATTCTTTCTCCTTTCTAGTTAATAATACAAAATAAATATGTAAAAACTTATATTTCTGTCTTTATTCTTATGTTTATTTGATATAATTGTATATTTGCATTAATTTTTTGCTAAACTTTTGTATATGTGCAAGGCTTTTAGGGGAACAAGAAGAGGTTATCACCTGCACATGTCTGTCATTATAGGTATTCTTCAATATATCCAAATGATATTAACTAACTATTCTTGGAGTTTTCAGGCACACACACACACACATACATGCACATAAGCATTCCTGGATTCTACAGCACTTGCATCACAGACCCAAACATATCACAAAACAGAAAAGCTGGGTAAATTGCTTATACAGGTATCATTTGTTCTTGAACTTATCATTAATACCACAATTTCTAACATTCACTCTTCTTATTTACTGGCACTCTTTAAACTATTTCATATTTAAGACATCAATAACAACATATTAAAAACAATGAGGAGCTGTAGTAAAAAAAATGTCCAGCCGAGTCAATCACAGTGGGTTAGAAAAAATTGTAAATTCCATCTACTAGATGTCACTTATCTTCTTGAAAATTACATTGCTAATTGCACATTGGAAATCTTTCATTAAAGGAGCTACAGAAGGACATCCATCTATTGCCCAGATTTAAGTGGAAAATAAATTTGTAATTCAGCTATTGATGAATAGTCATTATTTTATAGAACTAACATGGTTATTAGACAGAAATACAGTGCTATTTAATAGCAAAGATATCAAGAGAAAAGTCAGTTCAAAAAGTAGTCACAAATAGGTCCAAGAATTTGCAGATTACAAAGAAATTAACAAAGAACTTTGATTCAGCATGCCAGGAATATTACATGGTTATGCCACATTTTCAGGAGGAGAGTCAGGATTAATAATATTATCTTTTATTTTTTCAACACAATATTGTTTTGAATAGACCTGTTAGTAGATTACTCAGGGCAGCTTTTTGAAAATAACTTCTGATTTAATCAACCAAATATAAACCAATAGTCAGGATAAATATGTCAACCATTAGCCCAATAACAAATATTATTTATTATTTTAGAAAAATTAGATAACTGACACAAATAATTTGAAACTTCCCATCAAAATTCTCAGAAATTTCAACTATGTATATTTTAAAAAACAGTCTTAGAATCAGGTTAAAAAAAGGAAGATTTGTAAAAAAATTGTGCTTACTGTTAGTTTCACCTGGCACAATATAACTTACACTTCTTGAGATATACTTAATCATTTTTACAATAATGCTAACAACATTATAACTTTTTTCAATGCTTATTAAATATGAGGTATTTTACTTCATTTTATATAATTTTTATAACAGCTGCATACAATGGACATTATTCTGCCCTTTTTAATAGGTGAAGAGTGAGGGGCTTGAGAAGTTGATTAACCTGCTCATAACTGCAGAGCTGCAATATGCCGGAATCAAGCTATGGACTCAAAGCCTGTCTAAATCTCCGCAACATTTTCTCTAAATGATGTCTTAAAGTTTTGATCACTAAATTTTCTGATCTGAGCAGAATTCTAAATAAATAAGGATTTGGATCCTAGCTTTGGTTTTAAATGTGAACATGATATTTGAATATGATGTGAACCTTAGCCAACTAACTTAAACTTTCAAAATCTGTTTCATTTGAAAAATGAGCAGAATTGTAAATAACTCAATGAGTTCCTGTGATTATTAAATAAGATGGTTTGCATGTTAGCATAGCTGCTGGCAGATAGTAACATCTCAGTCAGTGTTAGTGCTACTCATCATCATCATCTTCATCATATCTTAGTCTTAGTGTAAGTTTCAAGCTCTATTATGTTTTTGGTTGTTGTTTTCTCTCTTAATTAAAAATTATCAGACTTGAACAAGATCTTTATTTGATTTTATCATTATTATGTGTGATATTGGCAAAGTCATATAAACTACCTTTTCCTCATTTGGAAAATGAACGGCAGGAAGTATTACA
>VMDR010032369.1:0-11739 GCA_007922815.1 Macrotus californicus
TGAAATGTGCAGATGAAGCTCTTTTAGTGGGAATTTTGTATGTAAATGTTAGCAGTCCTGAAAATGAAATAAAATAAGATTACATTGGAAAGAACTAGAAGTCTTTTTTTTTTTTTGCTAAAGAAAATAGCTAATTACACTGGGAACCAGAGACAGGTAGCTGTGAGTGTTAATAAAGAATGATGTTAACCTCTCCAGAATGCTGGTGGCTGTAGAGTTTGGGCAGAAAATCCTATAAAGGAGACAGAGCTGCAGAGTGTAATAAACTCCCAGGTGCTCGCTAAAACCCCTGTTCCTCTTGGGCTGGCTGGTCAAGATCAAGGGCATTACTGCAGAGGAGCAGGGAGGGCTCCTTACTGATGTGAAGGTGATGGGATTTCTGCTCTCCCGCCATCTGTCTGAATTACACCTGGGCCTGATGGAGACAGGACTCTCTTTTGATAGCAGCTCAGAGACATGGATATCTTATTTTCTTTAAGTTAAACCTACCAGTCTTCATTTGTGAGATAATTTTCACTTCTGGGAAGCATGTGTGGTAAACCCCACGAGATTGTATTCGGTTCTTTGAGGCCATGGGGCCTGGAGCAGTCAGCTGGACCTCCCCATGCCATCTTTTTTTGTCTTCTGTCAGTGAACAAAAGGAAAAACCAGCTTTATAGAATTGTTTGAAGGTGAAGTGAACTGATAAACACAGTGTACCTGGCAAGTGGTCTTACCGTTACTGGGTTTCTCTTACGTCTAAGGCAGGGTTTCTCCATCTCAGTACTGTTACTCTTTGGAGCTGGCTGATTCTTTGTTGTGGGAGACTGTCCTGTGCGTTGTAGGATGTTTAGCAGCATTGCTGATCTCTATCCTTAGATGCCAGTGGCACCCCCAGTTCCATACTTGTGATACAGGATGTCTTCTAATTTGCTCCTGACCGCTGATAGAAAGGTACTTAATGAAGTCTGATGTCAGGTTTTTCCTTTGATCAGAAATTGTGTGGAACAGCACATGGAATGAATGACTTCAATTTAATATTATCTCTTTTTGTCTAATAAAGAAATTATGTAATGGTAGTGACTTTCCTCCCTTTTCTTACTGATTCATTGATTGAACTGATGATGAAAAAGTTGCTTTTGAAACGTAGGCCCAGCCCTCTGCTCCTTCCTGTTGCTTTAAACCAGCATTCATCACTGTAGGGTGAATAGCAGACAATAGCAGAAACCGTGTCCTTTGACTCCAGTCACACTAGAGCTGATATCCTTAGAGAAGAAACACAGAAAGCTTATGAATAAGGGTAAAACTTAACTATGTCCCCAACAAGCTAAAATTGGATTGCATAGGTTATGCATTTGATTTGACATTTTAACTTCTGTAAAACTCTTTGAAATTTGTTTCTAACATGCATAGACGTTGACACAGGGATGGAGAGAAAATTTCTTTATAACTTCCTAGAATGTCTGGCACCTTTTACATAAATATACTAGAAATAAAAATATGTCTCTTGGGCCCTGGCCGGTATGGCTCAGTTGGTTGGAGCATCGTCCCGTATGCTGAAAGGCTGCAGGTTCGAGTCCCAGTCAGGGGCACATATCTAGGTTGTGGGTTCAATCCCTGATCAGGGCGCCTATGAGAAGGCAACCAATCAATGTTTCTCTTTTACATCGATGTTTGTCTCTCATCCTCTTACTCTTTTTCCCTCTTTCCCTCTCCCCTTCTCTCTCCTCTCCTTCTCCCTGTCTGTCTCTCTCTTTCCCTTCCTCTCTCTCTAAAAGCAATAAAAAAATGTCCTTGGGTGATGATTAAAAAATGTATATTGGTACTGGTTCTAGGATAATGATATTAGTCATATTAAAAGTAACACCTATTGCAAACTTTATGGTACTTAGTATGTGCCAGCTACTGTTCCCGTATTAATTCACTTGCTTCTCAGAGCAGTCCTGTGCTCTAAGTTCTGTCATGTCCACATCTCCCTCTGCATTTTATAGACACAGACACTGAAGCAAAGGAAAGTTAAATAACTTGCCTAGAATTACGCAGCTAGTAAGTGGCCACCTCATCTACTACTCGTCTCTATCTTCATTTCTGCAGATTCTAAGACTTGATCCTCAAAGACCAGTGGTTGCCAAACCAGAGCCTGTGGGCAAACATCTGGTCCACTGCCTGCTTTTGTCAATGGAGTTTTATTGGAACATAGCCATGCTGTTTGTTGACTTACTATCCTATGGCTGTTTTCTTGCTACCATGGAAGAGTTGAGTAGTTATAACAGTTGAGTGGTTGCCAGCCAAGTCCTGCTCTCTGGCCCTTTACTATCTGCCCACCCCTACATAAGTCCATTCCCTTCCACATGTGTGGTCCAGAAAGGTAGGAAGATAAAAGGAATTATAATTCCATAAATTTCCAAATACAATTCACTTAACATTCATCTCATATATTGAAGGTCCAAATATTTGGCTCGTTTTCAGTGTTATGATGAGTATTAAGATACATAGGACACACCTCTTCCTCAAGACATTCTCAGCAGTTCTTTTTGGGAGATAGGAGAGGAGCAGATGAAGTTAAACACGTGAAGATGAGAGTGTGGCAAGGTGGATTAAGGGACCCTCGTCAGTGAGTGCAGTTAGGGTGCTGCGGAGAAGGAAATGAGTTACGGACAGTATTACTTCACAAAGTAGGCTTTAACTCTGCAGAATTTGAAAACAGCACTCAAAGTTTCCATTCTTCTTCCTGCTTTTCTGCAGCAGCTTCAGAATAGAAACACATGGACAGGCGCATTTTTGTGGACAGCAAATGCAGCATTTCGGGTGGCTCCTCATCACACAGTGGCTCAAGGTCAAGTGTGGGGACGGGCAAGAAATGAGTTTCTTTTGTCAAATCAAAAATTACTTGAATTTTACAATATTAGAGGGAATGTGTAAGTCTTTAATTGGTTTTATCATATTCTTTTTTGTTGTTGTTGTCAAATGATCTTTAATTGAAATATTTTCTTTTGTGCTAGCCGGGCATTCCCCTGCACCACTGCTGAATCATGTCATGAGGGTGGTGGCCATCAACATCAGACTGGGCAGTCCCCAGGATCTCTTCAGTGGTTCCAGAGAGTTCGCTAGCTAAAGATTGGTGCCACATCTGTTAGGCAGTGTTGACAATCTCATTAAAAGTGATTTCCGCTGTGCTTAACTTTTTTTTTTTTTGCTTCTTTTTGCCTCATGGTGGTTCTTTGAGGGCTTTGATGATCAGGGCAGAGGCAGAAGGCACTGCCTCCATCTGGGCCTGTCTGTTCCGAATGGTCAGTTTCGTTGTAATCCTCTGACCCAGTCACCGGTTGTTTT
The DNA here is from genome assembly GCA_007922815.1 of Macrotus californicus. Classification (NCBI taxonomy): domain Eukaryota; kingdom Metazoa; phylum Chordata; class Mammalia; order Chiroptera; family Phyllostomidae; genus Macrotus; species Macrotus californicus. The sequence continues at coordinate 3,313 of VMDR010032369.1, forward strand.
GGTGATGTCATCACCAACTTTTTTGGAGATAGGCCCAGAGGGCCGATCTTGGGAGCCAGGGCAGATGTAGACCAACTTCCCCGCCGGTGCACCTCAGGTGTATATGACTTTGATCTTGTTGGGGTTGAACTTTGGCGGCACGGAGGAGATGGCTGGTGTCTGATGAAACTAGATTTGGGACGAGTGAAGAAAGTTGCAGCTTCGCCTCCTCTTGAGCCGAAAGCCAAAAGTTATCATGTTCTTTATAAGGTCACTTTGTGAGCATTACCCTGTACTGAATGAACATTGTAGATACTTCCTGAAGTTTAATGAGATCTTGTAGTAAAATCACAACACATGTGAGTCTTTGGTATTTTGAAGACATGATATTTATTTTGGGCTAAAATTATGTTACACTAGGTTGTAATTTATTAGGAGGATTCACTCCACCACACGAGCTCCTTTTACCTGAAATTACTATGGGTTTCAACACAGAGCTCTTTGCTCACAGCTAATTCATGGAGTACTTATTGACTATATATTAAATAAATGATGGCCTTGTTTTTTAGGCTCACTTATTATGCTGAACTTTTAGTTAATACAGAAATGCTTATAATTATATTATAGTTTTGCCCCCAGGTAAAACTAATACTGTGCATTGAATTTTTATTATTGATTCCTTCTTCTAGGTACTCTTGAGTGAAGGATACCGGCCACTCTCTAGGATTGGTTATTTAAAATGTTGACTTTAGGTGGAGAGTGGACTGGGCTTGTGTAGATCAAAACAAAAAGTATGAGCACAAGTGTTTGTTGCAAGCAGAGATTTTTCAGTGCCTCATTTCCTGTCGGGTTGATGGCTGATTTATGTGGCATAGAGCTTGAGGTGGTATGAGTTGCTCACTGAGACCCAGCACTGGGGCAGCAGGACCGATTCCAAGCAGTGTGGTGTGCTCAGATGGTGGTCTCAAATGAGGCTGAAAGGAACACTGAGCATACTCATGGTGATGACAACATAGTCACACCCATGGCTTCCAGTGTGTATAGGAGCAGCTACTCCTGTCCTTCCTTTCTGCTCTTCATGGACTTACCAACACAGTTAATTACAGTTCCGTGCCTATTTCAGATAGAGCGTTAGTCTATTTAAGTTTACTGTGGGACCCCAGTGCCTATAATGTATTGTTGAATGAATAAATGTTTTGGGTTTTTCTTCTCCTCTGAAGCAAGGGGTTCCCTGCATGGAACCACAAAGCAGAGGTTTATCTTAATATTCTGTAGGGCACACATTACTTTTTGAGGTTTGTGTCCTCCATTGCCACAAAAAATCAGTTGTGCTTGAAACAGAGTGGCAGAGATTGAGAAGGGATTCTGGCGTGTCCTGGCATTGTGGACAACTAGTTGGGCAGCAAGGAGGTTGCAGGCGGGACTGGCAGGTCCCATAGGCCGGAAGGTGTGCTGTCAACGAGTGCAGTGAGGTGGGGCTGCTCTCTCTGCGGAAGAGGCAGCTTGATGGGACAGTCCAGCTGACCTAGACTTCTGTGACCTAGAATCCTGGTTCACTTGCTGTTTGGCCTTGGATAACTTGGTTCAACCCCTTTGAGCTTTAGTCTCTGTTTTAGTCCCTTTGGGCTGCTGTTAACAGAAATACCATAAACTGGGTGGCTTATAAATACGTTTATTTCTCACAAGTCTGGAGGCTAGGAAGTCCAAGGTCAAGAAGCTGGCAGATTTGGTGTTTGGTGAGGACTACTTTCTGGTGGAAGGGATGAGTTAGCTGTGTGGGGTCTCTTTTATAAGAGCACTAATCCCAGTCCTGAGGGCTCCACCCTTATGACCTAATCATCTCCAAAGGTACTTCCTTCTAATATTAATCACCTTAGAGGTTAGGATTCCAACATAAGAATTTTGGGGGATACCAGACATTTAGACCATAGCAATCTCCTTCTCTTCAGTGGGGATAAATACCTGCTTCATGCATAATAGCTTGTTTGTTGGGAAAGTGTTGAAGAGGTCAACACCTGGCATGGTATTCAGGAAATTCTCTGTAATTGCTAGCTTTTTGGGGTTTTTTTTTTGCCTTTTTTTTTTCTTTTGTCAGTTGAATCTGAATGTATTGAATTGCATTGGGACTCTGTAGGTCAGTGGCTAATGTTTAAAAACTTGGGAAGACGCAGGAAGGGGTTGACTTATTTTTGAATCAGGTTCTTTTTGAAAATTTGCTATTTTTTTTCATGCCAGCAAGGTGCTATTTAAAGATGTTAGAGAATTAACTAGTTCCCCGGGCTCTCAAAATGTCACTGTGCCTTTCAGACACACCTAAGTTATTCTTAAGAGCACCTTGCCTGGTAGGAGTCCATTTTGTAATACTTGTTTAAATTATGATACAGAGCCCTGCAGACTTGCAATCTGTGTTTAGAATGTCATTATCTACCCCTTTATTGATCAGCACCACATCTTTTTACTTGCTTATCTCTGCTGCCCATATGGTCAAACTCCAAAGCTAGACCTAGAGGAGACCCACTAACTCACTAACCTCTGGGACATGAAACAGAAACCTTCCAGAGGGGAACCAGCTGTGGGAGGTGTTGTGTTTAAAATCTCGTCCAGCCCCCCTGTACTCCTTTGCCCTCGTACAAGTTTTCATCACGGGCAGGACTTTGTCGTGGTCCTGTTTGTGATGCCATTTGTAAATTATTACTTAGTTCTTTCAGAAATAATTATAGGGAACCATAGAAAAGACCTTCTGCTTGGTATTTTTTTGTTTGCCTTGTGGTCGTTGAAATCCCAGCCCTCTACTAACTGGGCCTGGCCTACGTGGGGGAGGTAGCATAGAGACATCGTTAAAGGGGAAGAGTCAGGCTTCGTAAGGCAAAATACTAGATTGAAGCATTACAGTATTAGGCTCTCGTGGTGATGTTTCAGTTTGCAAAGTGCGTGTACTATTAATACATTATATATTTTACTGTAATTCAGCTGTATTAATGAGACTGAATAGCATGAGACTGAGCAGAAAATATATTCCTACATGTTCTTTTTTTTGAATGTGGAACTCTGAAGCCCTGGCCTGTGTGGCTAGGTTGGTTGGAGCGTTGTCCTGTAGACCAGGGGTCCCCAGCCTCTGGTCGCAGACTGGTTCTTGTCCGGGCCTGTTTGGGACTGGGCCGCACAGCAGGAGGTGAGCTTGAATGTAATGTGCTTGAATCATCTGGGAAGCGTTCCCCCACCCCCAGTCTGTGGAGAAATTCTCTTCCAGGAAACTGGTCCCGGGTGCCAAAAGGTTGGGGACCGTTGCTGTTGCAGACCACGAGGCTGGGGGTTCAGTTCCTCATCTAGCGTGCAGGTTTGATCCCTGTTGGGTGCATGTATGGGAGGCAACCAACTGATGTTTCTCTCCCCCTCCTTTCTCTCTCAGATCAACCAACCCTTAAAGATTAAAAACAAATGTGGATCTCTGACCAGCACTTGATTGGACTGGAAGGGTTGGAGCAGGTAGAATGTACATTCCTTATGTTAAGAGGTTGTAGGATTTGTTAAAGAAAAAAAAAGTCGGTTACAAACTAACAGTTATAAAATAAATTAAGTCCTGGCAATGGTGACTATAGGTAGCAAAAACTGTGTTGAATATTTGAAACTTGCTAAGAGAGTAGATCTTAGAAGTTCTCATCACAGGACATTTTGTTAAGTGATCCGTTTTCACTGTTACGTCAGTTCATTGTGTTGTATACCTGAATATAATGTCAGTGTGACATAATGTTATTGTGTCACGTATATTTCAATGACAGGGAAAAGAAACCTGGTTGTACACGAGAAGAACCTTCAGAGCTCCTCTGAGGGAGACCTGTATTGGCTTGAGTAGAAAGATCTGGGTATTGAGCTCCACTTTCCTTCTCTCTCATTTTTGGATTTTACTATTACCCACCATATTTAAAGCCATTATGGATCTCCATAAATGCCCTATTTTTCAAAAAAAAAATTGGAGGTAGGCTGTGGCCGGGTAACTTAGTTGTTTAGATTGTTGTCCTCATATGCCAAGGTTGCGGGTTTGATCTCTGGTCAGGGCACATACAGGAAGAAACCAATGAGTGCATCAATTAGTGAAGCAACAAATGATGTTTCTGTGCACCCCGTCCCCCCCCCCCGCTCCCCGGTGCCCCTGACCCCGCATTTCTCTCTCTCCCTCTTTCCCTCTCATCCTTCCTCTCTCAAATCAATGCAAAATATTTAAAAAAATGGGAGGTAGGAAGAGTAGATTCCTCAGTTCTCAAAAACTTAGATCGACGCAGCTTGCTTGATTCTGTTTGATCTAGTAAATGTTACTGAGCACCTCTTTGTTGAATTGGTTGAAAATGAATTTAAAATAATTTTATCTTGACCTTTCCTTTTTGCAATTTTTACATCACCTTACAGGTAGCTGGAGAAATTCTAAAATGTCTTTAAACTCTGGCTGGGAATTACTGTTTATAAGTTGTCAGACAGCGTCACTAGGTGATAATTCCCCTCTGTGTGAATGTCATGGTTACAGTCTGCTTTTTTTTTTTGCTTTTAAAAGAACAATTATATTCAAGAAATTTCCGAGTACATTTAAAAACAGCTGGGTGAAAGTCATTTTAAATCCCCAAATCCAACACATTAGTTTTTTTATGCATTTAATTAAGCAGAAGTTAAAATAAATTAGAACAGAAGACATTCGGTGCTGATTGTTGATTCAACAAAGCCAGAAAGAGCCTAGCATTACCCTAGCGCAGATGTCTGTCACTCAGCACTGTTACCCTGTAAATTTGCATCAGCTCTTAACATTTTTTAAATAACTATTTCTTTTCTAGTAAACCTGGCACGTGGTATACAGCAAGCTTTGCTTTGCAGATATGTATGTGCATGTGTGTGTATCTGATTGTTTTCCTCTTACACCTGTACATTGTTGACTTGGATCATTCTTGGGGGGGCTATTCTAGAATGATAAAGTTTAGGAAAATACAGAAAATAGAAAAAGAAGGTTTAGGAATAAATTTGCATATTATTAGTAAAATGACTTGCTTGTTTCAGTTTTAGTACTAAAATATACATAAGGACAGGGTGGGTTTATCTTTTTAAAGACAATTTTCCCTAAAAGCTATTTCCTTTTTAAAAAGTTAATTCATTGGTATAACATTGATTGATAACAGTATAGCGTTTTCAGGTCTATAACATTGTAGTGTGACATCTGTACACTCCATGTATGCTTGCCACACGAAGCCTGGTTTTCTTTCATTACCATACTTGACTGCCTTTACCCACTGCCTAGCAGACTTATAACACCAGTAATGTATGGTTGTTTTCATTGCAGAAAAGGTTAATTAAAAACACACCTGCTGAAAATGTGCTTCTGTATTTTCATCACCCACAGACATTACTGTTACTTTCTGGGTGTATAGAATTTTCCCTAATATGTGTATACTTTTGGCTTTAAAAAAATAAACAGGATTATGCTTTACAGACAGTTTTGTATTATCTTTTTTCCCATTTAATAGAATATCATGATCAATATGGTATATAATATTGGCTTCCAAATTATGGAGGTGAGAGGGGAAGTTATGGCCAGTGTTTCAGCTGAGACAAGAATTAGTCTTAAATTTTGGAAAGTTTCTGCTGGGTAATGGGTGCAGTGCAGGACGATTCACTCTACTCCTGATTTTGCATAAATTTTAAATTTTCCTTAGGAACTTTATATATTGTCAATTATTTATAAACATATTCTTGGGTCTACAGGTCAATAGCGATATAATCATTCTTAGAAGTCCCATGTTGTGCCATTGTAGCATGGGCCATGATTTAACCAAGACACTATTCTACCTCTGCTCTCAGTATTTTAGACCATTTTTGCAAATGTATGAAAACTTATTTGGTCACCGTCTTAGGTCTTTGTCAGTTAAATTTTCAGCTTTTTAATGATTCAACAGGAAATCTTATGATAACTGAAGAGATGAGAACCAGAAATGTTTAATTAGAAAAGTTATTAAAGTGAAATCCGTGTATTTTGTGAATGGTGAGTTGTAACTCAAATGGATTGTACAGTTTGTCACACACACACACACACACACACATACTTAGTCCACCAAATAATTTTTTTTATCCTAAATCAAGGATATGTTTTTTATTGATTGTAGAGAGAGAAGAAGGGGGCAAGGGGGAGAGAGAGAGAGAGAGAGACAGATTGACATTGGTGTGAGAGAGACACATCGATCAGTTGCCTCACGTGCTCACCCTGACTGGGGATCGAACCTGCAACCTAAGTATGTGCTCTGATGGGAAATCAAACTTGCAACTTTTTTGTGTGTATGGGTCGATGCTTGAACCAACTGAACCACCCAGCCATTGCATTTACTAAATAATTTGTATTGCCAGATGCCTTAGTGCAATACATTAATATGTTTTAACATGTAACACAGTTGCATTTGAGTCTTCTAGAGACATCTTTTGTATACATAGATGTTGGATAGTTCATGAGTGTTCTGTCATCTTTCTGTTGTTTATTCATTGCCAGTTACTGATTATCATTTGTCAGCTGAGGGCAATTCTTGGGACCTACTAGAGTATGGGTAACTGTGAATATGGTCAATAAATTCTTTCTTTTTTCTTTTTTTAATATATTTTATTGATTGTATATTCCAGTTGTCCCATTTCTTTCTCCCCTTTATTGTCCCCTCTCTCCCCTCTGCTCTGTACCCCTCCCTCCCACCATCATTCCCCCACCTTAGTTCATGTCCTTGGGTCATACATATAAGTTCTTTGGCTTCTCTGTTTCCCATACTGTTCTTAACCTCCCCCTGTCTATTTTATACCTACCATTTATGCTTCTTATTACCTGTACATTTTTCCCCATTCTCCCCCTGCCCCCATAACCCTCCATGTGATCTCTGTTTCTGTGATTCTCTTCCTGCTCTAGTTGTTTGCTTAGTTTACTTTTGTTTTTTTTTTTAGGTTCAGTTGTTGATAGTTGTGAGTTTGTTGTCATTTTACCGTTCATAGTTTTGAGCATCTTCTTTTTCTTAGGTAAGTCCCTTTAACATTTCATATCATAAGGGCCCAGTGATGATGGACTCCTTTAACTTGACCTTGTCTGGGAAGCACCTTATCTGCCCTTCCATTCTAAATGATAAATTTGCTGAATAGAGTAAACTTGGATGTAGGTCCTTGCCTTTCATGAGTTGGAATACTTCTTTCCAGCCCCTTCTTGCCTGTAAGGTTTCTTTTGAGAAATCAGCTGATAGTCCTATGGGCACTGCTTTGTAGGTAACTGTCTCCTTTTCACTTGCTGCTTTTAAGATTCTCTCCTTCTCTTTCATCTTGTGTAATGTAATTATGATGTGTCTTCGTGTCTTCCTCCTTGGATCCACCTTCTTCAGGACTCTCTGGGCTTCCTGGACTCCCTGAAAATCTGTTTCCTTTGCCAGATTGGGGAATGTTCTCCTTCATTATGTTTTCAGATAAGTTTTCAATTTCCCGCTCTTCCTCTTCTCCTTCTGGCACCCCTATGATTCAGATGTTGGAATGTTTAAAGTTGTCCGGGAGGTTCCTATGCCTCTCCTCATTTTTTTGAGTTCTTGTTTCTTCTGTTGTGGTTAAATGTTTCTTTCTTCCTTCTGCTCCAAATCTTTGATTTGAGTCCTGATTTCCTTCCCCTCACTGTTGGTTCCCTGTACATGTTCCTTTATTTCACTTGTCATAGCCTTCACTTCTTCCTCCTTTTGCGACGATACTCAACCATTTCTGTGAGCATCCTGATTACCACTGTTTCGAATGTGCGTCTGATAGGTTGGCTCTCTCTTCATCACTTAGTTACATTTTTTTTCTGGAGCTTTGATCTGTTATTTGGGCCATGTATTTTTTGTCTTGGTGTGCCTGTTATGTAGTAAGGGATGGAGTCTTAAGTATTCACCAGGGTAGGTCAACCCAGGTTGCTGCGTTGTGGCACTGTATATGGGGGAGGGGTCTAAGAGAGAACAGTGCTGCTTGCTCAGCTCTCTGCCAGTTTTCAGTGACTTCCTGCACCACCCACAGTCAAATGGGGCCCTTCTGGTGCTGATTTCTGGGTGTGTGGTTTTGTGTATGTTCTAGGACTCTGTGGGTCTCTCAAAGAACTCTCCTGTCTATGAGGCTGGGAGTTTCTCCCTTCTGCCGCCCCAAAGTTCACAGGATTTTTAGAGCCAGAGGTTTTGAGGCTTTCTTTTCCTGTGATTGATCCCTGGGTTGTGTGGTCTTTCTCGCTCCGCAGTTTTATCCATGCCCAAATGTTGGACCACCCCACCCACTAGCTGCCGCCTTGCTTGCCCTGTCCTGTGTCTGCCACCTTGCTACGAGTCCTCTCCACCGTGGCTGTTGGTCTTTGTCCCTCCTACCTGTCTGGATGATTGCTTCTTCTTTTAACTCCTTGGTTGTTGGACTTCCATCCCGTTTGATTTTCTGGCAGTTTTG
>VMDR010032370.1:0-11750 GCA_007922815.1 Macrotus californicus
GGGGGGGAGTGGTGGGGGGAAAATGCAAACTGTAATTGAACAATAAAGTAATTAAAAAATAAAAATAAATAAATAAAAACACCTCTGGCCCAAAGCTTGCATTCCTTCCTTTAATCAGCATTTAACCCTTTGCTCTGTAAACTTATTTGTTTTCCATTGGGCTGCTGTGTCACTTATTTCCTATTCAGTTATTTGTAACATCCATTTTTAGCCTAGCTAAAGTAAGAGTAACACAAATTTTAATGCATTCTTGGTACATTACCTAGGCTCATGTGTTAAGCAACACGGAAGGAAAATTTGGAAATTAAAGAAAGTAAGAAGAACAAGGTGGACAGAATATAGAATCCCAGCAATAAGATTTTCTACTGTTAGGCTACCACATCTAGCACCCAATTTTATTACCAGTAATCTGATTTTTTAAGTTCTTGTGGTAGCATTTCAGGGATGAATCCTACAATCAAATCAGCAGCACTGTTTTGCTCAGTGGGGGCCTGACAAATCTCCCAGGTAGTTTTGCTCTAGAAATAGTCTGTCTCATGCTTGGATGAGTCTGTATATATGAACACCTGGGCAAAGTCACTCATGGGGAACGTGAGGTATTTGTTTCATTATTCTAATGTGGACTACTTATAAGCCAGAAATAGCACAATTGGTGCCAAATGTTGAAATAGTAAAGAATAAATGTGGTAGTCAAGGAAACAATTTTTTAATGAGCTGTCATTAACACAAGGCATTAAAAAAACAAAAAACAAAACATGTTTACAACAGGACTTCTACAGTTTCTGGTATTGAGCAGATGACAAAGACATTGAAAATAAGGGGAATTTCTAGATGTCAGACTGATAAACCTCCAACTTACATCTCTGTCGAAAGAAGGAAATTTTAAAGAGAAATTTCTTTTTTTAAATATATTTTATTGATTATGCTATTACCGTTGCCTCATGCTTTTCTACCATTTATTTCCCTCTCCTCTGTACCTTCCTCCCACCATCATTCAATAACTCAATCAATATGTAGTCAGTACACATTGCCTAACTCACTCAATATACTTTGGTGCTTTGAAATAATATAATACATAATTTTTATCATAAAACATTGCCATCTAATAGTGTTTCCTTGAAAAAAGTTTTTTAGTCTTATAAGAAATCATACCATTTCCCTATTCTTCGAGATTTAAGAATATGTGTATCTATATTTTAAAATTCCTTAAAAATAAGAAAGTGTCAGCCATGATATGCAGATAAAAATTAGAATGTATTTCTTTTTCTTTTTTTTTACTTTTTAATTGAATTTATGGGGGTGATATTGGATAATATTTTATATAAGTTTTAGGTGTAAATTCTATAATAGATCATATGCATATTGTGTTGTGTGTTAAACACCCTGAGTCAGGTGTCCTTCATCACCATTTATCTCCCCCAACTCCCTTTCCCTCTGATAGAATGTATTTTTGAGTAAGGTGAAGAATCTCCCTCTACTTTATTATGTAACCATTTTCTAACATTTTAGAACTAGAGCCAGGATAAACCTACTAGTAGGGTCAACCGTGTTTGCTCACAGTACAACAGAGACATATTCAGGCAGTGATGTTAAAAAGAAAAAGAAGGACAAGAAGGCACTACAGACAGGCTGGAAAGGCATGAAGGAAGAGTAACTCATACTGAGCTTAGATTCCTCAGCATGTTTGTAACATGCCCATTTTATGCATTCCCATCTGTGCTATCCCCCTTTAGGGCACCAGCATGTCTCACCTGGATTAATGCAACAACCTCCAAAATGTCTCCAGTATTATCCATATTCAAGCCATTATTTGCACTGAATTAAAATAACCTTTGTAATAACATACTATTTTAATCCTCTCCATAAAACTGCTATAAGTACTTACTGCTCATCTCAAGTAAGAATTATTTACCATGGCTTAAAATTCTCTGGCAGAGCTGGATAGTGTGTTGAGTCTGGGGTAAGATCACAGACTTTTGAATAAGTTATATTTTAAGAGGAATATTCTGCTATACCCTTAAAAGATAAACCAAAGTGAAGGCACTACAAGCAAAATGATCAGCAGAGTAGCTATCACAATTGAGGTGTTAAGAACATGAAACAAGGGACTGCCTTCTTGGGAATTAGGAATTCAGTACATGAATTTTGGAGAATCGGAAACATTCAGTCCATAACAGACCCCTCTTAGATTTCCTGCACACTGAGCAGGAATTCCTGAGCTCAGATAATCAAGATCTCAGAAGACTAGGAAAGTTTATTTACTCTACCAAGTGAATAGTATGTTGCTACTCATCTATTAGTGTTGTTTGGGCTGAACTTTGTGTAGTGACTCTTTCTCTCTGTTTTTTCTATCTCTGTATAGACAACATTTATGGATTCTATCTTATTCTCATTTTGCCTTTCTCTCTTCCAACTGTCAGCATCTCTACTGCATTATTAACTAGGACTTGTCCAATTAAGGGGCTCATGGACCTTCATATTTCACGGTCATTCAACAGCAAGCAGATTGGCAGGCCCATGGGGAACTGTAGTCCCTGAGACATTGGCTGCATGAGCTAACAGGAAAAGATGAGCAATAAAAAGGAATTGTGAGAAAAATCAATAGCCTCACATTGGCCCCATATGTCCATGAGCATCCCTTTGTTATTGGAGAATCACTTCTATGATTGTAGGCAGTATTTATCTCTCTCCCTCTTGTCTATCAAATACTTGTTTAGAATCCAGAATCTATATGACTCCAGCATTTACAGCTCTTTTAATTCTCTGTGGGTCAGATTTCCAGTCTTTTCTCTTGTTTCCTCACTACAAGTCAGAGGCTGCTTAAAAAAAATAAAATAAAATAAAGAACATGAAATAAGGTGAATCAGTGGCAACGGATGTGAGAAGCATCATGGAGATAAACTTAACGGAACTTGAAAACAAAATACTGTACATGCATTGAGTATTCAAGAGATTCAAGCCTGATCAAGGAAGATGACGATGATATTATTAAGTGTTAAGGTGGGGGCCACATTCTGTCACTGCAGGGTCATCGTACCTGCCTTGTCAACTGGGGTAAAGAATTAGGCACTGAAGTACATTTATACCCTAATGGGCGTGCCTCCTGGACGGGCTACATAAAGGATTCATCTATGAGTTTGGAGCCTATTTTGTATGAGAATTAGCTAAGACAACTGTAGATGTGAAGCCCAGACAACTGATAGGGCATGATTACCATCCTCCAAGGTGCCTTGTATGAGAGAGAATTTTGGCTGTGAGTTTGTAAAGACCAAAAAAATTAACAAAGACCAAACTGCAGTGAGTAGAATTTACAAAAACTTCAGGTTAGAATTAGTGAGGCTATTTTAATAGTTAGAGCTAGAACATGTGGAAACATGGTGGGGTCCCTATTGGAGGAATGTAAGAATCTCCTTATGGGCGCTGGGATCCCATTCTGTAGAATTCCATAAGAGAGATTATGGCATCGCAGGACTGAAAGGGCCTTTATTTCAGCTGGTGACATAATCTGATAAAATCTGATTCCCAGCACTGTGCCCTGCCTACTACACAACAGTGGCCGCTCAAGCTCAACAGCAGGGTTGTAATTCCCTCAGGGACACAGGGCAGAAGGCTGGAGCATGCAACTGGAAAACAAAGGGAAGTAATCTGACTATAAACATAGATAGTCTGTCAGGATGGAATACATAATAGGAAAAGGCAATCAAAGAATAGCTTTTCAGGGCATCACTGCTTGGATACATCTGAAAATGAGAAATAACCAATTACTGGTAATTCTATTAATAAAAATAATAATTACAGGACTGAATACAATTTGGGCATGGCTATGTGATAGGTTCCTAGCCTGGATTTTATTCTTTCTTTACAGCAACTTGATTAGATACTATTATTACTACTTATTTTTCAAATGAGTAAATGAAGGCTTACAGAGGTTATATAACTTGCCCCAAATCATGTCTCTGATAAGTGGGTGAACTGAGACTTGGAACTCAGTCCTTGTTCTTAACCGTTTTGCTGTACTGCTAATGTGCTTACCAATGTCTTTACCTTGGCCTAAGAAACAGAATATTTCATAGTTACATGTGTCCCTACTGCATAGAAGGGCCCTGGAGAGACATTTCAGAAGATTTCTTGGTAAAGATAATAATAATAACAATTAGCCAATCCTCTGAATTGTTACCTATTTAATGAAATGTATTAGTAATTTGAAATGGACTACAATGAATTACTCAAAGAAAATGGGTTCCACTAATTGGTCCAGAAAATCATCTCAAGGATACAATTAAATTGCCTCATGTACTATTACTGCCAGAATAAACACTATTACTGGTCTTCAGGACTGCTTGCATTCCGAGTATAATTAAAAATAAGTAGTGGGAGTAACTAGATCCACGAACAAAATGTGGTTCAAGGAATCAGCCATATGGTTAGCTAGTGAAAGCAAAGCAAGGTCAGTATTAAATTGTTTCAGAATTTGTGTTTTCTACTATATATTTCATTTCTAAGGAATCACTCAATTTAAATAACCATCAAACTCTTAAGTTTTTTTTTGGGGGGTAGCTATCTTTTATTTTTTTAAGACCATACTTGGCTGGGTTGTAATATGTTGCTTGGAACAAATGATGTTTGCTAAATATATATTGCCTAAGTGCAATCAATTTTTATAAAAAGTAACATTTTCTTTCAAATTTTGTGGAAGACACAATTTAAAAGACATACATGACACACAACACCTTATTTAGTAAATTTAAGCTATTTTGTGCTGAAAATAGAGAATTGAATCGGAGAACTGCAAACAGCTTCAGATTCAATATTGCTACCTCTGTAGAAATGCACGATGATTAAAAAGTCAGTTAATAAATAAGTGGAGTAGTAATTATTTGTTAAGTGCCAGGATGTTTTCATGACAGATTTCCATTATCTGTGAAAGAGGGATCAACCACATCTGCAATCAGCCCTGCATTACATATGTCTGATTCGGAGCCTAAAAACAATTTGAAACTAGTAAATGAATAACAATGTTCTTTAGAACTTAGTTAGGGTCATATGTGTTCTTCCTTTGCCACAGGTTACTTTCTTTGAGGGCCATGAAGTAATATTGCTCTCTAGGGAAGATACAAGATAAACAGGAGACTGTATCATTTTTCCTGACGCCACAGGTAGGAGGAAGATAAACACATGTTAGGAAACAGGAGCTTAATATTATTACATTCTTAGAATCTAGATTATTATGTGGTACACAGTTGGAAACCAAAACATGTTTGTTATTGAATTAATGACTGCCACATTAAATCCAGTGACTGTGTGGGCATGGGCACCATCTCTGCAAAACTTAGGTGTTCAGCATGAGAAAATGATGGTACTCATTATCAGGTTGTTTGTTTGTTTGTTTTTTAGGCAATCAAAATTGAAAACTTCTATGCTTCAAGTGACACCGCCAAGAAAGGGAACACACACGCAGAATGGGAGGAAATAAAGGTTGTTTTTTTTTAAACAAATGCAAATCAAAGAACTAGTGCCTGAGATATGCCAAATGTAGTGTGTCTCTAGTGATCTAAACAATAGCTCAGAGAGTCTCACCATTATATTCTTCCAAGATTTGCTTGTGGCCATAAAAAAACAGTGCACCACTGAAACTATAATTTAATAAGTCCAGTAACATTAATTTCACAATGCTGTTAATAGCCTCTTCCTTTTGCTTTTTAAAGCTAGTTCTAGATTTTCGGGATTCTTCTGCTTGTCACAATATAGGAGCCTATTGTGGTGCAAGATAATAGAGATTGGTCTCAGGTCACCCATATTTCTCTCTTGGTGTTGAAAATATAATTCATTGTACTAACTTAAACAATTTAATAAATTACTGTTGTTAAACATGAACATTAAGGAGCAAGCCAGCATATTCCTCCTCCCCATAACACCACCTCTCTCTTTTAAAATCTGTACTTGAGGATATATTATTTTAGAGAGGAAGAAAGAGAGGGAGGGAAGGAGGGAAGAGGAGACAGAAGGAGAAAGAAACATCCAGTGGTTGCCTCCCACATGCACCCCTACCAGAGATTGAACCCACAACCCAGGTATGTGTCCTGACCAGAGACTGAACCTGCAACCTTTTGGTATATGGGATGACACTCCAAATATCTAAGCCACCCGGCAGGGCAACCCCACCTCTCTTTGAAATTAATTGGAGACATAGGACATAAACATCATATCATAAACTTTGTGATGCGTGATAAAATACAGTACATTTTTTCTTCTATGAACTTTACAATGCTTTTCTTTAAATCCTGTCTTTTTCTCTCACTGACTAGAATCCCATTTCTTCTCTTCTCTAAGCAAATAACAAACTCCTATTCAGGCTTTAAGTCCCAGGTCAAGTATCAATTTTGGATGGAAATATTTTCTGACACAAAATGTTTTCCTGGTACCTAAATTAGCGTTAGGTGTCACTCAACTCTGCTCTCAGTCTTATCATATTGGATATGACAACACCACTTAAGTTACTTTTTTTCTCCTCTCATCTCCATTTGTCTGAAAAATCCATTGAAAACATGAACTATGTCGTACTAATCTTTCACTTACTCACTCTAAAAACTTTCATTAAACACTTGTATACAAAGCACTGTATTTGATGCTAGGAATTCTTGATCCTAAGTTCAGTATATTAGATAGAAATAGTTCTGTGGAATGAATGAATGAGAACTTAGAGTAAGTCAGACATTTTAAAAGGCAGCTATTTTACAGGAAAAAATCATGAGTGGTTGTGGGGTGGCTGCCTAGGAGGGCAGAAAACAGTCTTCATCTCATATCATTAAATTCATGATTTTCTGTCTAACAACAATGAACTTTTTTCTTTTAATGACATGTCTGTCTTTTCTTGGTTTTAACAACATTGGTATGAAAAATATATGAGGAAATAAATCTGGAAGATTTTGAAAAGCATATGGTATTGTAAAAAGTTATTATCAAGTCTATAATTATTGTTTTATAGATGGGGATGTTTCAGAGAGAGAGTTGGTGTTTAAAATCCTGGCTTTGGAGTCAAAGTGATATTTATTAATCTGAGAAAAGCAGGGTAAAATACAATAGTGAAACCTATTTTTTATGAAAAACTGTAGAAGGTAGTTTCTCTGAGACTCCTCTGCATGTATATAAATGAGAAAGGTATATGTTTTTTAAATGTTTTTATTTTCCTAAAATAAATCACTGTTTAGTATCTAATATTGAAAAAGATGTGAAAGAAAGGGACTTTCATGTCCTTCTTTGAGGACAAATTGATAATATGCATTAAGATTTCTAAAAAGTACATGACCTTTAATTTGGAAGTTCACCTTTAGAAATTAGTTTTATAGGAACATTTTTATTACATTTCTGTATATAATAGTAAAACTTTGATTCAGACTAAAGTTTTATTATTGATTTTCTAAATAATTTATTAATATGAAACATGAATATTTAAAGCTAACCATTAAACATGGAAATTTAGCAGGAACAATTAAATTAGGAAACACAAAACAGTATATGTAGTGTTATCTCATTTTCATAAAAGTCTAAATGAGTGTATATTTCAAGAGAATTATATATTATATATATATATATATATATATATATATATAGAGAGAGAGAGAGAGAGAGAGAGAGAGAGAGAGAGAGAGAGAGAGAGAGCGCACGCAAGCATCAAGTGCTTCCCAGATAAGGGCAAGTTAAAGGATCTCATCATCACCAAGCCCTTATCATATGAAATGTTAAAGGGACTTATCTAAGATAAAGAAGAAGATAAAAAATATGAACAGTAAAATGACAACAAACTCACAACTATCAACAACTGAACCTAAAACAAAAACAAAAACAAACTAAGCAAACAACTAGAACAGGAACAGAATCACAGAAATGGAGATCACACGGAGGGTTATCAGTGTGGCAGGGAACAGGGAGAATGGGGGATAAGGTACAGGGAATAAGTAGCATAAATGGTAGGTAGAAAATAGAAAAGGGGAAGTTAAGCATAGTATAGGAAATGTAGAAAACAAAGAATGATGGTGGGAAGGGGTATGCAGGGCAGAGGAGAACAAAGGGAAGAAAATGGGACAACTGTAATAGCATAATCAATAAAATATATTAAAAACATATTATGATATACATATGTACAGACATGAAAAAGTTTTAAAGGATTTGCACCAAATTATTAGTCCTTTTTTTTTTTGCAGTGAGGATATGGATAATATGGGTAAATAGACAATGAAATAAATAATACAAAGAAGTAGAAGAGCATAACACAAAAAATTCCCAAACTTATACCACACTGAGCAACTTCATAGGAAAATAGATATGATTTCAGCCTAAATTTGCATATGGTCATATATGCCACCTGTCTCGGGTTTCTCTGGAGCAATGTTGGCTTTCTTCTGTACCACCTATGGTCACAGCAGCCATAGGATAGTAAAGGCTAAAAGATCTTTTTGTCTACATTTTCTTGTACTTTGCCTACAGAAATGAGAATGACATAAATAGTTTAGAAAATGGCCAGCTCAAACCAGATACTGGATAATGCAGTGAAGCACATATCAGTAATTCCAACTGAAACAGGCTGGGCTTTGGTCCCAGACCTCCTGGCAACCTACAGACTGTGGGCTACAAAACAATGAAAATTAGAACCAATCTCCTAGTGAAAGGAGCAACTGACATCATGAATGAGCTTCTAACTAAAAAAAAAAGGCCTAAGAAGCAATTTCTGAAAACAGCCCTACAGAGAGTTTATGCACATCTGTGAGAAAAATAAAAAGAATAAAATAAAATAAAACCTTAGGGCTATAAATGAACTTACTTGTTATTTAGCTCAATCCTTTCATTTCACAGATGAAGAAATCAAGGCCCAAAAGGGGAAAGTTTGCCAAAGTCACTCTGAAAATTAGTTCTTTAAAATCATATCTGATTTTCAACTTAGTGCAAAAGCACTACTGTTTCTGTGGGCTTTGTAATTCTCTGGACAAAAGGAGGTTATGTCATATCAAACCCTTTTCTGATAATCCCAGGCAGAGTCACATAACATGTATCTTTTATCCTTGCCCAAGAACATGCGTATTGATTTTAGAGAAAATAGGAGGGAGGGAGAGGGAGAGAAACATTGATTGGTTGCCTTTTGCATGGACTCTGACTGGGACGAAACCCACAACCCCAGCATGGGCCCTGACTGGGAATAGAACCTGCAACCCTTTGGTGCACAGGATAATGCTCCAACCAACTGAGCCACACTAGCTAGGGTAATATTTTATGGTGAAATAGCACTCTTTTTTAAACTTCTATAAAATTAGTTGCAAAACAATATCAAAAATTTTTATTTATTTATCTCCCGTAGCAAATGATGTCTTCCTTGAGGAAAAGTATCATATTTTATTCACTTCAAATCCTTAATGCCAATTACACTGTCCATAATACAGCAGGCATTCAGTAAATATTCCGTAGATGAACGAATGGTTTTTTTACAATTGTAAGTGGTGAGGAGAAGCACTCTTGATGGATTAGACAAAGGATATCATGATATGGGTGATGTGACTGATAGTTAAGATCCCTGGATTCAACTTCCTAAATACAAGACTAGGCACGACCCTAAACACCCTGAGCAACATGCTCTTTATCAATAGACCTGATGAAATAATATTTGCTATTCCACCTCCCAGTGTGGCCATGAGGATCAAATGTGATACATGTGAAAGTAAAAGTAATTTTATTAAAGGCAAATTGTTCCATGAATGGAAGGGCTATACATGAGAGGGCTTTTAACCATGGTCTGGCTTTTTTGATGAGGCATGTTGTTCAAATAGAATGCCTGTTATAATAAACTACAATGTGTAAGGCTGTTTCCACTGCAATATGACATCTGTCTCAGTGGGTTGTGCTGAGAGATCCAAAGTCAACGGCTGTAGTGGCCTGAGACCATGACAGTTCAGGGGCCTATCAGTAGACCTTCTGGCCTCTGATAATGATACATCCACAGATTTGGGGAATTCCCACAAACCTGAAGTACTCTACATTCCATAATTTTCTCCTAAAATGCATAAATAATTGCAAGTGAGGATAAGAAAGGATGTTGCCATGCAGGTACTTGGCAATGTGTTTCTGCATTGAAGATTCCTATTTGTGTCTCAATATAGCTATAAACTACTACATGGCACAGGCTGCTGGATTTCCTTTTGCATAGGAAACATTGTAAATGCTTAATTCAAGAATGCCAACAGCCGGCTGTAACTGCACAGACCAATGTAGTTCTTTGAGGAGAGTAAATCTATTGTAAATAATCATCCATCTAAGCCCTACTGGAAGAAAATTTAGGAATATCTGATGTTCTAAGTATACCAACCAGCCTAAATTCTGTGATTTGATCTCTAAAGCCTCATTAGTTTCTTTCTTCTAAAAAAAATTCTCATCTGAGGGGGGAGGAAAGGTAGGAGGGGAGGGGGTTGAGAGAGAGTGATGTGAGAGAAACATCAATCAGCTGTCTCCCGAATGTGCCCTGACTAGGAATCAAACCTGCAACCTGTCAGTGCACAGGATGGTGTTGTAACCACAGAGACACACTGGCCAGAGCTCCTTAGTTCTTTCTTAAACACCAAAGAAGTATAGCAAGAAGACAATGGTTGGAAAGTGAGGAACAGGTGAGAAAACCATATGAAGGGAAAATTAGATCTCTTTCATACCGATAGTGAGTGTAGCTAAATAGAAGGCTCATTGGCTTTGGAGTCAGACATTCCGAAGTCTGGATTGAAATTCTAGTCCTGCCATTTTCTAGATATACAGCCTCAGTCTAATTATATAACTTGTATGAGGAAAAAAGCTTATTTAGGTCGTGCTGATAAGGACGAGAAAATTTGATGTGCTGAATAGAGTTTGAACCCTTTCCTGGTTGCTTCCATGCAGGTGATGCACTAGGACCAGGAGTATTACCAAGCTAGAGGAAAACTCTTCCCTGATTGGCCAGGCAGGGTCCAGTGTTGGGAAAGCACGTGTGGAGAGGTGCTTCAAGACAGTTCTAAACTTCAGGGAGACAGATTCTCTCTTTTTTCCCTTGGTTTCCTTGATTTTTTCAACGCTTACAGTGAAAGTGATAAGAGCTCATGCACCCAGTTTTAAGAGTAAGGATGTAGAGAAAACTAACCCAGAATAACAATTCTTCTGCATTTGGTGCAGGCTTAAGATTCTAGGACATTTGGCTCAGCTCACAAAACAAACAAACAAACAAACAAACAATCCCAGAAATTCCAAATAGAAGTTGATGCTAAAAGCTCAATTGAAATGAATTCAGTGACTATTGACTAGCGTCTCCTTTGTAACTCTCCGTGTTGGTGACGTAATGGGCGCTGTTGCAACCAATAGAAGGAGGCTTACTAAGGAACTGGAGTCTGAGGTTCCGTTTCACAAGCTTTCACATGTATCAGCCCACACGTGCTGGCATTTCTCTGTAGAATTACAGAAAACAGGATATACTGCTTTATAAAATACACTTAGCACACTCAGTGTTCGGTTCCAGAAAAATAGGAAATCTTTATTAATGCAAGAGAGACTTCAAGGAAGATCGAACATTATTGATCTAAGAGTCCACTCTTCTAGACAAAAACAGTTTTTAAAAATTCTAAAACCCCAAACAGTAAAATCTATGCTTCATCATTTATTTTCTCCTTTTTCTTCTTTTTAGTAATTAGCATATAATAAAGGTTCAATAATGGTTACTCAATGAGGGAATTCATCAATCTCAAAAAACG
>VMDR010032371.1:0-11731 GCA_007922815.1 Macrotus californicus
GAAGGGATTGCCTGAGGGAGTGGGGGGTCCTGGGTGGAGGGAGGCAAAGGGGGAAAATCTGGACAACTGTAATAGCATAATCAGTAAAATGTAATTAAAAAGTTAATGTGCACAATTAAAAAAACTGGTGGCTGTAGAGCCCCACATGGTGGTACCTATTTCCCTCTGTCTCTTTCCAATCTTTATTATGTCTGCTCCAATCAAGGATTTCTCTTTTGCACAAAGTCAAAGTGCATTAACTTTGTACAAAAGTCTAAATCAGGAGCAAAACAAAACAGAAAACGGAATGTTTTCTACTTCTTTCTCTCTATGTTCCTTCTCTTACCATCTTAATTTCAAATTCCCTTAAAGACAATGTACTGCACCAAATAGTGTCTTCATCCCCTGAAATTTATGTTCACCTAGAACCTATGAATGTGATCTTATTAGGAAATATGGTTTTTGCAGGTGTAATCAAGTTAAGAAAATGTCATACGGGATCAGAATGGGTCCTAAATAGAACAACTCGTGTCCTTAGAAGAAGAAGGAATTTTAGACAGGGACACAAAAGACAGGCACACAGAGAGAAGACCATGTGAAGATGTAGACAAAGATTGGTGTGATGGATTTAAAAGCCAAGGAACACCAAGGATTGCCAGTAACCTCCAGAAACTAGGAGAAAAGCATGAATCAGACTTTGCCTCAGAGCCTCCTGAAGGAAGTAGATCACCTACACCTTTATTTTGGACTTCTGGCCTCATAAACTGTGAGAGGATAAATTTCTGTTGTCTTCAGCCATCCAGTTTATGACATGTTATGACAGCTCTAGGAAGTTAACACAAATATGGATGCTCTTGTATTAGAAGAGTTAAGAAAGGTAAAGCAGAAAGATTAAGATTTCAAGATCTTATCTTGACATTTTTAACAAGGCCTACAAGCTTGCTAATTAAAGTGGGTCCAAGAATCTGCAGAATCACAGTTTAAGAGATTTCTGACTCATACTATAGCATGGATAAACTTTGAGGACATTATGCTAAGTGCAATAAGCCAGTCACAAGAAGACATATACTGTATAATCCCACTTTTATGAGAGATATAGAATAGGCAAATTTATAGAGACAGAACGTACAATGTGGGTGCCAGGGGCTAGAGAGATGGGGGAATGAAAAGTTACTGTTTAATGAGTATAGAGTTTCAGTTTTACCGGAAGAAAAGAGTTTTGGAGATCGATGGTGGTGTTGGCTGCACAACAGTGTGAATGTACTTAATGTCACTGAACTGTACACTTAACAGTGGTTAAGATGGTAAATTTTGATATGTGTATATTACCACAATTACAATATTAAAAAAGAAGGGCTAGCCCTGACCAGGTAGCTCAGTTGTTTAGAGTGTTGTCCTGATATGCCAACATTGCAAATTCAATCTTTAGTCAGGACACATACAAGAATCAACCAATGAATGCATCAATACATGAAACAACAAATCAATCTCTCTCTCTCTCTCAAATCAGTTTTAAAAATTAAAAATAAATTAAAAAATAAAAAAGAAGGGCTAGCCTACAAAGTCACTTCTGGCCCCTGACACCTCTCTATTCATTCTTCTCACTTTGTACTCTAATAACCAGGAGTTTCTTTCTGTTCCCTAGCATACCAACATGGGCCTTGACAAGGTGCTACTCTCTCTGCCTAATTTTGAATGTCCCTTTCTCACAGCACACCCTCCCTTGACACCACAGGCCAGCTTGAGGCCCAACTGCACATTCTCAAAGCACCCTGTACTTTTCCTCCCTAGTGTTTATTGTAGTTAAATACCTCTACAATCTATTGTTTCATGCCTATGTCTCCAATGAGAATGTCTTGTCCACAAGGACATGTGTTCTGCTCCAATCAGGGAGTGTCTGTTTGGTTACTGCTGTATCACCATCACCAGTTGGATATTCAGTAAACGTTTGCTTACTGTCTGAATGAATGACCCATTCATTGCTGATTCAAGCTCCTCACCTTCTACAATCTAAGGCCTGTGAGCCTCAGCAATGTGCCTTGAAACCTGTCTTTGAAGAACGCACAGAGCTGATCGAACTCAGAGCTAGATGACACATGCAAACAGTACACTCAATTACTCTACAAAACAGATGCCATTTAATTAATTTATGGAGACTGGCTGAGCAGAGAACCAGTGCCAAGAAAGATGGAGAGTCTTGAGTGATATTTGCCTGATAAAACTAAATAAAATGAAGAGCACCTCTTAGTGATTGGTGTTTTTCTCTCTCTGACCTTGCATCTCTGATAACGTTGGTTGCAAACAACAGAAATCAGCTCTGTGCTTGTACAATCCAAGTGTGACTGGAGGATGTGGCTGAGGTCAGGGCAGAAAATAGTGGAGCCACAGGAATGCTATGGGGAGTGAACAACTAACTGTATGCTCTTCCCTCATCCTTATATTCTTTGCTCATAATGAAAAGATAGCATCTGGTTGGCTAAGCTTAGGTTATAAGCATGCTCCCCTCAGCACACTAGAGATAAACAAGGTAATGTCTAGCCTATTCAGGTTTCACAGTGGGTTTTAGTGTCCCACTAAATATATATACAATGAGTATATTAATTAATTAATTAATTAATTAATTATTAAGGTGCAAGTAACTTCAAACCATACTCAACTGGCTTAAATAACAAAGAAATGTATTATTTTACAAAACACAAAGTCCGAAGGTAGGAATCCTTTTGGGTTGTTTAACTTAGTACCTCAAGGTCTCAGTCCTTTTTACCTTGCCATTCTGTGAAACTCAGTGCATTGAGTTTGGTTTTAGAAGCTGCCTTGCCTTGCTGGCTGCTTAGCCTCAGCATCACTTCTTGATAGGGAAGTATCAAAAGAGAAATCAAGGAATGGGTGCTTTCTTGTATGTTTTCTTTTCAGATCAAGGAAGCCTTTTCCATACCAGTGGACCTCCTGTCTGTCACAAGAGTCAGGATAGTGTCACATTCTCCTTCTTTAGCCATAAAAAAAGAAATAGGACCTCTATGATTAGCTTAAACCAATAGTTCTCAAACTTCTTGGTCTCAGGACATCTTCATACTCTTAAAAATTATTGAGGATCTCAAAGAGCTTTTGTTTATAGGAGCAACAGCTGCCAGTTTTTATAATATTAGAAATTAAAACTGAGAAATGTATTTTTAAAAGTATATCTTATTGATTATGCTATTACAGTTGTCATTTTTTCTCCCCTTTATTCCTCTCCACCCTGAACCCCTTCTCCCAACAGCATCCCCCCCTTAGTTCGTGTCCATGGGTTGTACATACAGTTGTTTGGCTTCTCCATTTCCCACACTATTCTTAACCTCCCCCTGTGTATTTTATACCTAACATTTATGCTTCTTATTCCCTGTACCTTTTCCACCTTTCTCCCCCTCCCGCTCCCCACTGATAACCCTCCATATGATCTCCATTTCAGTGAATCTGTTCCTGTTCTACTTGTTTTCTTAGTTTGTTTTTGTTTTTGTTTTTTTTAGGTTCAGTTGTTGATAGTTGTGAGTTTGTTGTCATTCACTGTTCATAGTTTTTTATCTTCTTTTTCTTAGATAAGTCCTTTTAATATTTTATATAATAAGGGCTTGGTGATGATGAACTCCTTTAACTTGATCTTATCTGGGAAGTACTTTATCTGCCCTTCTATTCTATTTTTTTTTAAGATTTTATTTATTTATTTTTAGACAGGGGAAGGGAGGGAGAAAGAGAGAGAGAGAGACACCAATATGTGGTTGCCTCTCATGTCCCCCCACACTGGGGACCTGGCCCGCAACCCAGGCATGTGCCCTGACTGGGAATTGAACTGGAGACTCCTTGGTTCACAGGCCAGCGCTCAATCCACTGAGCCACACCAGCCAGGGCTGCCCTTCTATTCTAAATGATAGCTTTGCTGGATACAGTAATGTTGGATGTAGGTCCTTGCCTTTCATGACTTTGAATGGTTCTTTCCAGCCCCTTCTTGCCTGCAAGGTTTCTTTTGAGAAATAAGCTGCTAGTCTTATGGGAACTCTTTTGTAGTTAACTGTCTCCTGTTCTCTTGCTGCTTTTAAGATTCTCTCCTTATCTTTAAATCTTGGTTAATGTCATTATGATGTGCCTTGGTGTGTGCTTCCTTGAGTCCAACTTCTTTGGGACTCTCTGAGCTTCCTGAATTTCCTGAAAGTCTATTTCCTCTGTCACATTGGGGAAGTTCTCCATTATGTTTTCAAATAAGTTTTCAATTTCTTGCTCTTTCTCTTCTCCTTCTGGCACTCCTATGATTCGGATGTTGGAATGTTTAAGGTTGCCCGGAGGTTCCTAAGCCTCTCCTCATTGTTTCAAATTCTTGTTTCTTCATTCTGTTCCAGTTGGATGTTTATTTCTTCCTTCTGGTCCAAATGGTTGATTTGAGTCCTGGTTTCCTTCCCTTCACCGTTGATTCCCTGTATATTTTTCTTTATTTCACTTTGCATGGCCTTCACTTTTTCCTCTACTTTTCGACCATATTCAACCATTTCTGTGAGCATCCTGATTACCAGTGTTTTGAACTCTGCATCACATAGGTCGGCTATCTCCTCATTGCTTAGTCCTTTTCCTGGAGTTTTGATCTGTTCTTTCATTTTGGCCATATTTCTTCGTCTGGGCACTCCTGCTATGTTGTACAGGGCAGAGACTTAGGTATCCGCAAGAGCGGGGCAACCCAGGTTGCTGGGTTGTAGTGCTATATTTGGGGGAGAAGTGCGAGAGGGAGCAATGTCACTTGCTTGGCTCTTGGCAGGCTTTCAGTCACTTCCCCTGCTACCCACAAACAAATTGGGCCCTTCTAGTGTTGCTATCTCGGTGGGTAGGTTTGTGTATGTTCTAGGGCCCTGTGGGTCTCTCCAAGGAACTCTCCTATGAGGCTGGGAGTTTCTCCCACTCCTAGAACCCCCACAGATTTTTACAGCCAGAGGTTTTGAGGCTTTATTTCACCACACTAGAGCCCTGGATTGTGTGGTCTGTCTCGCTCCCCAGTTGTTCCCCCCCACTTATACACATGCAAATGAGGGACCATCTGGTCTTCTAGCCACTGCCTTGCCACCCTGGCTGCCCATCTCCGCCCCTCCTACCAGTCTGAATGAATGTTTCCTCTTTAACTCCTTGGTTGTAGGACTTTCATACAGTTCAATTTTCTGGCAGTTCTGGTGGTTGTTGTTAATTTTTAATTTGTTGTTGTCCTTCTTTTGATTGTGCGAAGAGGCAAAGTGTATCTACCTGTGCCTCCATCTTGGGTGGAAGGCCAAGACTGAGAAATTTTAAAAAATAATTGCAGCCCTGGCTGGTGTGGCTCAGTGGATTGAATGCTGGCATGTGAACCAAAGGGTCACCGGTTTGATTCTCAGTCAGGGCACATGCCTGGATTTTGGACCAGGTGCCCACTAGGGGGTGCACAAGAGGCAACCACACATTGATGTTTCTCTTTCTTGCTCCCTCCTTTCCTCTCTCTCTAAAAATAAATATATAAAATCTTTTAAAAAATTACAAAATAATAGCCCTGGCTGGTGTAGCTCAGTGGATTGAGCGTGGGCTGAGAACCAAAGAGTCACTGGTCTGATTCCCAGTCAGGGCACATGCCTGGGTTGTGGGCCAGGTCCACAGTAAGGGGCGCGTGAGAGGCAACCACACATTGATATTTCTCTTCCTCTCTTTCTCCTTCCCTTCCCCTCTCTAAAAATAAATAAATAAATAAAATGTTTAAAAAAATACAAAATAATAAAATGATTGTAAAACAAAACAACAAAATGTAATAACTTGTGTATTTTCATGTAGATGCAAGGAAAACTTTGGGATTTCAAAGTAGTGATATATTGGATGATAGTAAGGTTACAGAGATTATAGCAGCTACAACTGAAGATAGCTAGTAACAACACAGTAATACTGTGATCAAATGAAATTAATCTGTAAAAGTACATTACTTGTATGCTAAACATTAGAGTTCTATAAAATATGAGGATATACAAACACATTCTATTCACTGTCAGAGTGATGGCATCATGATATGTCATGTATCCTCTGGAAAATTCCACCATATACTTGTGAAATAACGAGAGTGAAAAAGGAAAATAACATCATGGAAAGCGACCCAAGCGTCCATCAGTAGATGAGTGGATAAAACAGCTAAGGTACATTTATACAATAGAATACTACTCGGTCATAAAAAAAAGTTTTACCCTTTGTGACAGCGTGGATGTACCTGGAGAACATTATGCTAAGTGAAATAAGCCAGTCAGAGAACGATAAATACCACATGATTTCACTTATATGTGGAACCTAATGAACAAACTGAACTAACAAGAAAAATGGGGACAGATTCATAGATGGAGAGTAGGATGATATCTAGTGTTGGGGGGTATGGGGTAGAAGCATTGAGTAAAAAGGAGAAAGAACTGATAGACATGGACAACAGTGTGGTGATTGCAGGGGGGAGGGTGTGGGTGAAGATGGAAGAGGGTATAAGGGGGATAAATGGTCATGGAAAAATATAATAAAAAATAAACTATTAAAAAGGAAAATAATAAATAAATAAATAAATAAATATAAAGATTGCTGCCGATCAAAAAAAACATAAAGCATTTCTTATAAATATTTGACTTCAACAAAAAATTTCTGAAACATATCTTTTCTGATTCTTCACATTAAAAATGGAAAGTTTAAAGAAAGAATAGAAAAAAGAAAAGGACATTGTAAAGAGTTTTAAACTTATAGTCTGAAAGGGTCTTGGGGATACCTGCCCCACTCCCAGAGTTCCAGACCACACTTTGAGAACCATTGGCTTAAATCAATCAGGACTCAGTACTGTGTCACATAGGAGGAGAATGGGTCCTGGAACCAAAGCAAGGCCCTGACAGGTTGGAAGAAGGTGGGTAACTTACAGAGCCTGGTAGAGTAGGTCAGAGGGAATTCTCTAAAGACAAGAAAGGAAGTGAAGAAGTGAGTCTGGGCAACCATAAATCAATAAGCAATATCCTCAAGTCTCTCTCCCCTGGACATGACTAGACACACTCTTCAAGTCTGCTTCTCTCTTTTCGAATGCTGGGCACACTTGTCTGTGGAACCCTTCTTCCTTCAGATGTGTTCATAGCCCTGATGAATTTGTGTAGGCATTTGGCCATCTCTTATTACATGTTGATTTCATTAGATCAGTGTTTCCTAAGCAGCAGCCACTGGAGAACCACCTTAGAATGTTTGCCAAAACCAAGTACCACTTTGGCTATTATCTACTTAATCTTTATCATTAAATCAACTCAATTTATTTCAAAAAGAACATTTTATTTACTATCCGCCCCATTGATTGAGAGTCTCTTTAAGCTTCTCCAAGGAGTCACAGGGAAAATGATCCACCAGAGTATTGATTCTTCATTAGAATTACATTTGTGTGTGGGTTAAATTGGTTTTAAAAGCCTTTTCTGTTTACATTGTCTTATCAGATGCTGTGGTCCAGTCAAACCTAGTGTTTAAACGCTGTGGTTTCTTAGAGGAGTTTTCTTTCCTAGAAAGTCAAATCAAGCTCTTAGACCATCATTAATTGCATCTGGGGCAAGACAAAAGAGGAAGTTTTAAATTCCTGGGTTTTTTTCACTCTTCCCCTCCAAAATGAAAGGCAAAAAAGGAAACTAAAAGTGTAACAACGCCCCCTTTTTCCTGCTACCCCTCCCCCTTGGTCCCTCCTGAGGGTCAGCCTTATTCATAAGACCTGGGAGGTGGGAGGGCCCAGTGGCTCAGAACAGCTGTGGAAGCGCCAGATTCTCAGAAGTTGCTCATCCTTAAACCAGGGAGAACGGAGGAAGGGTAGAGGGGGGTGGGGTGGAAACAAGAGACAGAGCTGGGGGTGGGGGTGACAGTAGGGGCAGGGGTGGGTGGAGAGTTTGACCCAAAGAACAACCTATTGAAGGGAAGAGAGAGATGGAGAAATCAAAAAGCAGAAATTTGAATCGCAGCAAAGAAAAAGGGGCAACACAAAGGGAGGCCAAGAAGGAGAAAAGGTCATAGAAAGACAAAGGGAAGTAGAGACAGAAATAAAGGAAGACCAGAAAGAGTAAAGAAAAGTGCGTAGAATGGGCTCTTCTAACCCCCATGTAGAGGAATGATTACCATTTTCTGAGTACCACTCCACTAAATTTTTTAGGGCAGTCTCATGTCTGTCATGTCCAAGTCCTTGTAGGGCACCTAACTGTCACCTGTCCTTACAAATCCAGTGGGCTTTAGGGAGCCAATATAGGTTTGGAACAAAGGCAGACATACCTAGAGCGGAGATTCAGGAAAACTAGATCAGACGGCAAGGAGACCAAAGGTGGAGTAACCAGCTAAAAGGCCTTTTTACAAGTCCTGGCAAAAGGGACAAGAACTAGACTAAGTGGGTCAGTGAGGAGAGAAAGACAGGCTGCAACACCATGATGCCACCAATTACCATATGGCCAGCTTTCCAAGAACTTCCCTCACATACAGGGTTTTATTCTATCGGCTCCATCAACTTCATCTTTGCAGGAAATATTATATTCATTGTGCAAATGAAGAAACTGAGTCTTAGAAAGAGAAGTGATTTGTCTAAGATTCCTTGAGACTACTTAGTCCTAGTGCTTACTAAGTGCCAGGTCCACTTTAGCTACTTTGAATATATGAGTATATTTGATTCTCACAACCTTATAACATTAAGGAGGGATTAATATCCTCATTTCTCACAATTTGCAGAGATGCACAACTGCTCCTGGACTCCCTTGGGAAGACTATTGGCTGTCATCTTTGCTGGGGCCAAGGCTCCTCCCTCTCCCAGAGTAACCACCCCCACCCCTCCCTTGTGGGAGTCAGTTAGGGCTGGAATGAGTCTGAGCTCACATGTTTGCTGGCCATTAGAGCTGCTTTTAGAGAAGCAATATCACTCAAATTCTTTCTAGGGCTAAGGCTGGGAACCAGGGCTAAGGATTCCTCAGCATACTCCTTGTGCATTTTCCTCCTTCCACCCTGCTGCCCCCTGATCCAAGCCATCATCTTCTCTCATCTGGATTACTACGACAGTCGCCTCCGAATCTCTTTGACCAGGGTGTCTCTTTGAGACAGTTGTGTTTTGTGCACTGCACTAGGGTATCTGGCAGAGGGGCCCAATAGGAGCTGAAGTCCAGCCTGAATTCTGGTGCTGCCATGTACCCTGGTGTGGGGCTAAATCTACAGGAAAAAGGGACATCTTTCTCTTTAGGCAAAGGCCCTTTTTTCCAAGGCAAGTGCCAAGGAGGACGCAACTTTTTCAAAGTCATGCAATGATAGGCACACAGCACCTAAATAGTGACCTTGTTCTTGCTTTCACCCTCGCCTCCTTTAACCTTTTCTCTCAGCTGCCAAAGCAGTCCTGTGAAAACCTAAGTTGATCACACCCCTCCTCTGTTCAAAATACTCCCCACAGCTCCCACTTCACTCAGAGTCAAAACCAAAGTCCTTATAGTGGCCTAGAAAACCCCACTTTATCTGGCCTCCCAATACTAGTATAGTATTTTATTAAATATTTTATTTATTTATTTTTAGAGATGGGAGGAGGGAGAGATAAAGAAGGGGAGAGAAATATCAACCTGTTGCCTCTCACATACTCCCCAACCAGGGACCTGGCTCGAAACCCAGCAGGTGCCCTGACTGGAATCAAACCAGCCCCATTTTGGTTTGCAGAACTCTGCCCAATCCACTGAGCCACACCAGTCAGGCCTCACTATAATCTTAACTCCTAGCCCCCACCCCCCAGTCACTCTATCCCAGCTGCACTGGACTTCTTTCAGTTTCTTAAACACACCAAAACCATTCCCTCTGCCTGGAATTCTTTTCCTCTAGTATCCACATCCCCAGCTCCTCATCCTTAAGGTCTCAGCTCGAACGTCATCTCCTTAAAGAGGCCTTTCCTGACTACCTAACATGATTCTTCCCACTCCAATCCCAAGTCACACTTTATTGGATTTTCCTTTTTTTCTTTTCTTCATGTAAATTATTACTCTCTGAAGTTACCTTATTTATTAAGTATCTGTCTTGTCCTACCAGTAAGCAACCTAATTAGAGCTGACCCCATGTCTGCCTTGTACTCCGTTGTATCTACAACATCAAGAACGGTGCCTGGCTCAAAGCAGATGCTGAATAAATGTATGTTGAATGAATAAATCTATGTTTTTTCTCTGGCAATGAAAAGTGCAGCCTCAGCTAGACAGTCTCATATAATATGCTCACCCCTATGGGGGAACAAAGCTGATATTTAGAGAACAGATGTAGGATACTCCCGGTTCCATTAAGTCCCACATTAGTACCTAGAGCACAAGTTTCTTTGATTATTGATCCTGATGACTGGGAAGGAAAAAAATTTGTAATATCATTTGAATTGCAGCAAGCACTCTCACTTCCAGTTTTTTCCATCACTGCATCACTTTTTCAGGATTCAAAGTCCTAAAAGAGAGCCAAATTTGAGTCAAGTACCTATATGATGTCTTTACCAGGGGAGGTAAAATTTTAAAAAGTCTGGCCCCATTGGCTTTTGTAACAAGAGCCAGCAGTGGGAGGGAAGCAGGTGGTGGGAATTCCCCTCCTGCTGAGACTACACACAGTGGAAAGTATGAAACTGGATAGCCCTAAAAACAACAACTGTCATGTTTTTAGACAATGATGTAGGAGACAGTCTGAAGCAATCACTTGACAATTTCCATGAGGCCATGGAAGGGAGGTGGTGAGGTCCTTAAAGGTACTGCCTGGTATGGCCATCTTGGCAGGAAATACAAAGCCAAAACCAGAGCAAGTGCCAAAACTGGTCAAGGAAGCTATGGGCCTAGAGAGTCTTCCTATCACCAAGCTGAGGACAGATCTCCTCTGGGGAAATGTTTTTTCTTTTAAAATTCTTTAATTTTAAAAGTTCTTCAAATTCTTTTAAGTCTTGGCTCTCCGAGGTCCAGGATTGTATTGATTTATTTAATCATTGTGGCAGATAGACTCAAGGATAATCTCCTCAAATTCCCACCTCCAGGTGTCTGTGCATTTGTTCAGGCAGAACTTATACCTCATTTCTTTTTTTTTTAAAGATTTTATTTATTTATTTTTAGAGAGAAGAGCAGGGAGGGAGAAAGGGAGAGAAACATCAGTGTGTGGCTGCCTCTCAGGCACTTCCCACTGAGGACCTGGCTCACAACCCAGGCATGTGCCCTGACTGGGAATGGAAGCGTGACCCTTTGTTTTGCAGGCCGGTGCTCAATCCCCTGAGCCATACCAGCCAGGGCCTTAAACCTCAATTTTTACCAACAGAACATGACAAAGAGGATGGGTTGTCACTCCCCTGAAAATGTTATATGTGACTCTTCCTTAGAAGACTGAAGTCAGAGGGCCTCTCCGTTGCTGGTTCTGAAGAAGCCAGCACCCGTAGTGCTGCCTGGTGAGACTCTGAAGCAGAGAACTCAGCCTAGCTGTGCTGAGACTCTTGACCCACAGACGCTGGAGATAATAAATAAATGTGTAAGATGTTTTAAGCCACTAAATTTATGGTCATTTATTATGCAGCAATAGAAAATGAATACAATTGTATTCCTTAGTGGCTTCATGATCAATCCAGATATGGTACCACATGGAGATAATAATAGCACTTTCCGAATAAGGTTGTTATAAGGATACCATGACTTTAATTTTGTTAAGGGCTTAGAACAGTTCCTGGCACATATAGGAGTGTTTTTAGGTTGTTTTTTTTTTTTAAGGGGGATGGTCC
>VMDR010032372.1:0-11721 GCA_007922815.1 Macrotus californicus
TTCCCAGACTAGAAAAAAATTAAAGGAGTTCATCATCACGAAACCACTATTAGATGAAATGTTAAAGGGTCTTATTAAGAGAAAAAAGATCAAAACTACCAACAATAAAATGGCAATAAATACTCATCTATCAACAATTGAATCTAAAAAACAGACTAAGCAAAGAAGAAGAACAGAGACAGAATCAAGTATGTGGAGAGTGTTTTGATGGTTGCCAGATGGGAGGTGGGTGTAGGGGAATGGGTGGAGAGGATTAAGAAGTACAAATAGGTAGTTACAAAATAGCCATGGGGACCCATGGACATGAACAATGGTGTGGGGATTGCCTGAGTGAGTAGGGGTGATGGGTGGAGGGGAGCAAAGGGGTAAAAATCAGGACAACTGTAATAGCATAATCAATAAAATATAATTTAAAAAGTAAATAAATACAAAAAAGGTGCATGGTGTGAACGAGCAGACAGTTTTGAGGAAACTGCTGAGACCGGTGAATGTGGGGGAGGAATACAGAGGGAAGAGGAGCATTCTCAGCCCTTGGGAGCTTCCAAAAGATCACAAATGAAAAAGATAAACCAGAAACTAAAGAGATTTCTACCCTACAGATGGTGGGTCTGAAAAGGGAAATAAGATGAGGGATTGGGAATGGGGAGTAGGAATGAGGAAGGCATGGTACTTCCCTGAGTCTGTGTCTTCGTATAGCTCTGGCTCTTAGAACTATAGTAATGCTCTACGTACCCTTCTCATGCCCAGATATAAACAAATAATTAAAACCAATGAGGATGTGGGGAACCCAAGATGTGATATGAACAATCAGTGAACCTGACTGCATCCCAAGTGAATAATATAACCATACTGATAGGAGTGGAGGAAAAGAGCTAACTTAAGTAACCTTGGACTACTATATTTGAACTGGACCCTATAATGTCAAAGACAAGAAGAACACAATAACTGTAATCTAGCTAGTACGTGTGTTTCCCTCAGGGATATAGGTCAGCAATTCTGACATTACTTTATGGATATACTAAGACTGAATGAATAGGTCAATGAGAGCAGGGTTAATCACTGTAGGAGAAAGAAGTTGCAAATGAGGAAAGGGGATAAAGCTAAAATGAACCTCACAGTGCTGGGTTGTAATCAGAAATCACAGTATCAATTCATGTTTTTGATAGATAGTAAATATAGTTGTGGTTATATGTGTGGGTTAGTACAGTGGTCCCCAACCTTTTTGGCACCAGGAACTGTGGAAGACATTTTCTCCATGGACGGGGTGGGGGTCACTTTATAGCCTGCCACGAGATGCAGCTTCATTGTCACTGGCCACTCACTGACAGAGTTTTGATATGAGTCTGCAAGCAATTGATTTATTGTGGTGTCTGTGCAGTCAAGCCTCTGCTAACGATAATCTGTATTTGCAGCTGCTCCTTTGCACCAGCTCCACGTCAGATCATTAGGCACCAGATTCTCATAAGGAGCGGGCAACCTAGATCCCTCGCGTGCACAGTTCACAGTAGGGTTTGCGCTCCTATGAGAATCTGATGCTGCCACTGGTCTGACAGGAGATGCTCAGGCAGTAATACAAGCGATGGGGGGTGGCTGTAAATACAGATGAAGCTTCATTCACTTGCCCACCTCTCACCTCCTGCTATGCGGCCCAGTTCTTAACAGGCCATGGACCTATAATGGTCCATGGCCCTGGGGATTGGGGACCCCTGGGTTAGTATAAACATACATATTTCCTAGCTCTGTCCACTGAGAGGCAGACAGAGCTAGGAAATATACAGTCCACCTAGAAACAGTAAGATCCCAGCAGCAATGAGCTACTTGGTTTTTAAGCCTTCGTTTCTAAGTAAAGGGGACAAAAATTTTGCCACTCTAAACTTGCCTTTTAGGATATTGATCTTAAGCTGGTTATTAAGAAACAAAAGACTCAAAAGGAACCTTTGATCCCTGTCCCCCCTTTGAAAATTGCTGCCATAAGCTGATAATGTGGGACAAATTTGTAACTTAAAAAAAGAGGACCAGGAAGACGAGGAGGAGCAGGCAGAGAGAGAGAGAGAGAACACACAGGGTCTGCTGTGGTGACTCTTGAAGGGAGACTGGTGTGTTCAGGCAGTGGCAGGGA
The DNA here is from genome assembly GCA_007922815.1 of Macrotus californicus. Taxonomy (NCBI): domain Eukaryota; kingdom Metazoa; phylum Chordata; class Mammalia; order Chiroptera; family Phyllostomidae; genus Macrotus; species Macrotus californicus. The sequence goes on from VMDR010032372.1 coordinate 2,120, forward strand.
GTGTCCCTGTCTCCAAATGCCCCTCTTGCCCAGCACAGCTGACCTGCCTAAGAGATTCCGATGGTAAGGCCTGCGCCAGGAAGAGAATCTTAGGATGTTCCTCTTTGATTTGAACTACGTATGATGGATGGGAGGTCTGTAGCCAGGGACCTGGTGGCTGGACTACTCCCATGCCCCATTGTTTCTGGGTTGCCTAGCAAAAATTTATCTGCCATAAATGTCCCACAATTCCTCAACTACCTATATATTGCCTACTTCCTTTGAAAGCTCAGAACCATGCCCAGCCTTCCACCTGTGTCCAAAATGTCACATATACCCCACATACTCAATTTTACCTTAAGGTCTTTGGAAGTTTTTATGCTTACGTGAATTCCTCATGCATGCATATTAAACATTTTATTTTCTCCTGTTACTCTGTCTGTATTAATTTGATTATTAGCCCAGCAAAAAGGGTTTAGAAGGTGGAAAGAAAAGCTTTTCTTTTTAGCCCCCACAGATGCATTATTCTCCAATAAAAGGAATAGGGCTCCTTGGAGAAGTAGTTGACTCCAGGGCTGAGGCAGAGAAAATACAAGATAAATCCAGAATATCTTGTAATGCCAGAAGGTAAGAAAGTGTTTTAAAAAGGATGGGGGCATGTTTAAAGGACAGTGTCAACCTGAAGGAGCTCCCAGTGGCCAAAATTGGGACAATTGGAACAACAAAATAAAGAATGATGGTATTGAATTATAACCCATATCATAAAATAAATATCCGTTATTCCATTGTGATGTAAGTAATTAATGAATGAGGGAGGGAGGGTAGATCACGAAAACCATCATTAAGCAGACACCACGGTAAAGAAGGTATAGCTGCTGTAAAGAAGGTCCACTGATGGGATTGCCGTTGAGGAGAAATAGGATGTTTGCACATTTTCTCCTGGAAGACGTAATTACCAAGGGAAAAGTAGAAACTTTTCAGTGGAGAAACTCAACAGACAGCACTTTAACCAAGTGAACAAGGCGAACATCCCTAGTAATGAGACCCACTGGCAGTACATACCCCTTGATAAGATGCACCAAGCACGACACACCTCTTCTGCAGATTTCTTGCAAAAGTGCTTCACCTCATCCTAATCATGAGAACATTAGACAAGCCCACATCGAAGGAGATTCTAGAGAACTACTGCCCCAATATGACTAAATGCAATGAGGCGTCCTGGAAAAATAAAAGGACATCAGTCAATGGCATTGTGCCAATTTTAATTTCCTGCTTTTGATAATTGTACCAAAGTAAATGCTAGCATTAGGGGAAGTTGGGTAGAGTACATACGGGAGTGCTCCGTATTACTTTAACAAATTTTCCTTCGGTCTAAAATTATTTCAAAATACAAAAAATTTAAAAACTACTGGCTTAGGGTGGTGGGCAGGGCACACGTCCTGGGGCCTCTTCTCCCCATGCTGCCCCGGGGCTGCAGCCCGGGGCACCCACACTTGTTTCCCTTTGTTGGTGTCACAAGATGCCTGACCCTGAGATGCGCCGCCAGACCAGCCATCCTCAAGAAAGGCCCTGGTGCCAGACAGCAGCAATTCTGACTGGAACATTCTGGTGCCAGATTCCTCTCACGGTCTCCTTTTTTCATCCCTGCTCCATATGGTCAGTTCTCCACAGAGGCTCATAAAGTCTGTTCAAAACAGAAAATAGCTCATGTTACTCCCCCGCTCAAAACTCTCCAAAGGCTCCCCATCTCACCTAGAAGGAAGTCGCAAAGCCAAGGTCTGAATCCTGGCCACGAGCTCCACGTGACCTGCCCCAGCCACCTGTGCGTTCCCGCCTCGCCTTGCCCTCAGCTCACCGTGCCCCGCCCCTCCCGCGTCCCCGTCGGCTTCTCCCGGGTCCTCAGGGGGCGCAGCGCACTTCTCCGAGGGCCTCTCTTCCTGCCGGCCCTTGGCCTGGACAGCTCCGCGCAGCCGCTTGCTGCTGCCTTCCTCGGGTCTCTGCTCAGTGACATGTCCTCTGATGGGCTGGGGGCGGCCGCGCCCTCTGCCCTAACCACACTTCGGTCTTCCTTTACAGAGCTTCTCACAACCTGACACGTGTCAGATCTGTACACGTGTCAGATCTGGTGTTCGCCAGTGGCGTGTGACATTCGTCCCGGGGCAGGCTCGCAGTAGTGTTCTTTCCTGGACCGGCTCTGCCTGGCCGCTGGGTGGCGCAAGCGAGTCCTCTGAGTTTTGTGTGTGTGTGTGTGTGTGTGTGTGTGTGAGTGCACATTTCTGTGGACACGTGTGTGTGCATCCGTCGTAGGGGAAAGGCTATTCCTTGCTGTGCCCGCTGCCTGGGCCCTGCGGGACCTGCCCCTAGGTCCGCGGCAGAACCGAGGTTACGCTCCTCAGTCTCTGCAGAGGCCGTCTGACTCCTCTGGTGGGCCCTGCCCTGTCCTGGTTCATGCTGGTTCCTGAAACAGGCCAGTGGCCTGCCCTGGGGAAGCATGGTAGGCAGTTTCCCCCTGTCTGGGGTCGCTTAGGCCCCAGCACCCGGATCTCTCCGACCCGTCTACAGCATATAACCCGTCGGCGCCTGCCATGAGGTGCAGAGGGCATCCATGGCGTTGGGGCCACCTGGGCCGCTGTGTATGTAAGTTCCCTTCATAAAGTTTACTTTTGGTTATACAGGTATGCGCACACTCTCAACATTTATTGAGCCATACTCTTTTATTTTGTGCTTTTTCCCCTACATGTTACCTTTCTTTCTTTTTAAAAAAACTTTTAAATTGAATTTATTGGGGTGCTTAATAAACTCTTACAGTGATGATAGAATTATCAGCCTCTTCCTCTGGTCTCTCGACCTGGGAAATTTTTCCAGCAACCCACATGTGCACACATGTGCATGTGTGCCATTCCCCAGCCTGCATTGGCATGGAGTGGCTGCTGACTAGCAGTGGTGGCTTGAGCCTTTGTCCCCACAGACGACAAAGATACCCCATGCTGGGGCAGCCAAAGCCCAGGGCTCCTTAATGATCATCGGGACCTGCCTCTTGGGCAGTGTGTGGCCCCCTGGGGTGCTTGGGCTTATCCTGGGAAGAAACTTAGCCCTTGGAAGGCACATATGCTATTCTTTGTTATAGGTGACATGGGAGATAAATTTTGGACTTTGAGTAGTAAAAGTAATGTGACCTCATTTTATCCCTTAAGCCAGAAATTTTCAACCAGTTTGCTGCGGCCACAAGACACTGGTACACCACAAGATTTTTTAAAACGTGCAGTACCTGACTATTTAGTCACTGGCACTGACCTCTTTTCCCATAGATTGTCCAATAAAAAAATGACAACAGCCAACACAATTGCCATCTGGTGTGAATGAATCAAAATTGTACCTTTTTTTGGGTGTCAGATCAGCAAAAAGGATATATTTTTTGTTGTGCCACAGAATTTTAGTAGTTTGTGTGTGCCATGAGATGAAAAAGGTTGAAAATTGACACCATGAGCTGATAATGTGGAACAAATTTGTAACTTAAAAAAGAGGACCAGAAAGATGAGGAGGAGCAGGCGGAGAGAGAGAGCACACAGGGTCTGCTGTGGTGACTCTTGAAGGGAGACTGGTGTGTTCAGGCAGTGGCAGGTAGTGTCCCTGTCTCCAAATGCCCCTCTTGCCCAGCACAGCTGACTGGCTCTAAGTTCTGGGTGCCTAAAAAATCCCTTCCTGATCCTGCCTAGGCCTCAAAGTCACACAGGCCTTCTGAGTGTTCACCAGCCTAGGGAATCAATCACCTGGCTTCCGGGACCCTTGGGTTTCTCTACTGGGGAAAAGAAGTAATAAGGCCTCTTTCTGGGGAGGGTGTGGGGATGGAAGCAGCAGTCCCTGTATGGGTCAGCAGAGGGCCTGGCACATGTTAGGTCCCAAGGAAAACTAAGTGTTCTAATTGGTTGGAAAGCCTGCTTCATACCTCACACTCAGCTCCCATGTCAGACACTGCCTCTACCTCATTCATTCAACATCCATTCGTACATTATCTCTCAAAAGACCATTGGGTGTTGAGTAGGGTTGCCAGATTCAGTTAAACATGAGTTTCAGATAAATAGTGAATTACTTTTTTAGTTTAATATGTCCCAAATAGTACCTATGCTTTTGGGACATACTTAAACAAAATCATTATTTATTGTATATCTGAAACTCAATTTTAACTGGGCACTATTGCATCTGGCAAACCTAGTTTTGAGGAGTGGCAACTGGGCTCTGCCTCCCATTGCTGGCACCTCCCTCTGCCTTCCCAGGGCATTTCCCACAGGGACTTGGTGCGTGACTGAGTGATAAAGGCTTCTATTTCGCACATGGGCTGGGATGGTGTTGGTCTTGGTTTTGGTTTTATGATGGAAAAACAAATTCCAGAAAAATGTCAGAATCAATAAGTTCATGAAGAGCTCCTTCAAAATTGTATATATCGTCTGATATCAGCAATTCAAATGTATGCATAAAAATAATGGAGGGAATACATCCAAATATATTTGGGTAATTATGGGTTGTTACAATGTCGCCCAAATGCCATCAGCCTCAGTAGCTCATGCAAGTGAACGAAGCCATGTTAACAAACACAGTCAAAGGTCTGCTTTTACTGACATGTTTAAATGGACTCCTGGCCCCTTGGCCACGATCTGCACCAGGTGCTTCTGAGAGTTCCCAGAGTGATGTTTTTCCAGTTGCTCTGAAACCAGTTTGCTCCGAAACTGGCTCCAAACCCACAATGTCCCTCCCATTCCCAATCCCCCTCGCTAGTGTTTGCCATCACATCCTACTTGGGGAGCCAGTGTCCTCACCAAGGCTGATGTCCCCGGGAATGGCTGCCAAAGCCAGACTCGGAGATGCTCGGGGGTGAAGGGGCTGGTTCCAGGCAGAGGTGGGGCAGTACTCCCTCCCCAAACTTGTGCTCCTTCTGACCCTTGGGCACCACCCCTCCCAAAGACTCTCAGCACCTGGCTCTTACCCTTTCGTCTCAGAGGCTCATGCCATGCTCGGGGAGGTCTTTGTGCCAGTGTGAAATCTCACACCAAGAAGCTTTAAACATTGCCATCACTAATGACATTTTATTTTTAAAAAGAAAAATTATAACTTAAAAATATATATATCATCTACATTTCAATGTTTTTCTGTAGAAACTTTAATTCCCCAAATGGCTAGAACATAAGTGGACACTAAGGATCACAGTGACCTACAGAAAGCAGATAAGAGGAGCTGACCTACTGACTTTTATTCTAGAATCAGGTAAGGGTTGAGAGCTTTGGCCCGCAGAATCTTCATCTCCTCCAGCACCTTCTCTCCGGCCTTTTCCGTTGGTTGTGCTTGGTCTCTCACCTCTCTGAATATCAAAAACAGACAAGGACGCATCAGGGCACTCCATAAAACACTTGGGTCACCCACCAATGCCTTCAGTAAAGGTTTTAGGAGTTGTTTTATATATATATAGTAATTTAGTTCTAGTGAAAACACTTGGCTAAGTAATTCAAACCTGGCTTCTCATCTGAGCTGCACCAGTTTCTCAGCATGGCTAATTTACCTAAACTTTCAGTCTCCCTTTCCAGATGTAGAAATGGTAGTAATTCCCCTGTCCCAGTACTATTGTGAAGGTGAAATGAGAAATTATTTATAGACATCCTAGCATGATGTCTTCTAAATGCTCAGTTGACTATTGTTGATTCTTCATAGTTGTGAATGAAGTAGACACACAATATCTCTGACTCTGATGAAGGCCCCAGAGGGGTGAGAATCAAGAGAGAGGGTTAAGCACCTGGATAAGCAGTGGCTGAGTGGAGCCCACACCTTTGCTGGGTGTGGCAAGGGGCTGCTGGGTAGAACTTTCTTAATATGTGGGAGGAAATGATGAATGCATTTGGTTCAAAAGATGATATCTTAAGATTGTGAGCTCAGCCATATGAGCTGCCTAGATAGAGGAATCCACTATAAAATCAAGTGATTCTGGCCCTGGCTGGTGTGGCTGAGCTGGTTGGAGCATTGTCCTGTGGACTGAAAGGTCCCAAGTTCAGTTCCCAGGTTGTGGATTTCAGACCCAGTCAGGGCGCATACAAAAAGGCAACCCATCAATGTTTCTCTCTCACATTGATGTTTCTCTCTTTCTCTCAAAGCACTGGAAAAAAAAATGTCCTTGGGTGAAGATACATTTTTTTTTAAATCAAGTGATTCTGAAATGTTTTCTAAACAGGATGGAATGTAAGGTTCTGCAAATGCCTGGTAGTTGTGAAAAAGCAGAAATACCTGAAAATGGAGAATTAAAATGTGTCCTATTACACATAAAATATGAACAATAAAATGGCAATAAATATATATCTATAAACAATTGAATATAAAAAACAAAATAAACAAGCAGAACAGAAACAGACTGATAGATAAAGAGAATGTTTTGACAGTTGCCAGATGGGAGGGGTTGGGTGAGAAAGTTGAAGGGATTAAGGGGTATACATTGCTATTTACAGAATAGTTGTGTACAGCACAGGGAATACAGTCCATAATGTTCTGATAACTATGTATGGTGTCAGATGGGTACAAGATTTATTGGGAGGATCACTTAATAATTTATATAATGTGTAACCACTGGGGTGTATACCTGAAGCTTATATAATAGTGCATGTCAACTGTAATTACATAAAAATGATTAAGTGGCAAAAAATAAATAAATTTGCACCATTTTATAGACTCAACTATAAGTATACAGGTCATGTCTCCCTTTAAAGATGTTAGTGATTGAATGATGTGAAAACCGAAGGAGTATTGAATGATGTGTCAGCAACTATAGTTAGTCTCACGGTTTGCTTGGATGTTCTGTGTGATTCTGTTAGTGGGTCTTGAGAGAACTGAGATCACCACCAGGGTAGCAAAGAGTCTTTCGGGTTAATCTCAGCCATCAAGGGAGAGCAGATGGTTCTTTGCACCCATAAAAATATTATTTGCCAAAACCAAATAGACAGCAGCCTTCATGGAGGAATTAAACATCTGTGAGTTCCCTTTGTTCTGTCCCTGTCCGTCCAAGGTCTGGTAATGTGCATGCCTGACAGTGAGGACTCTGTCAGCTTCTGGCTGAGGCTGAGGAGATGAGGAAAAGGAACAGGTAAGGACAGAGAAGACAAAATAAGCATCAGATAATACTTAACAGCAGCTGAAGAGAATTTCTAAGCCAAAACAGCTTTTGAAATTGTGTATGGGATTTCAACCTGTTGGAATACTAGTCAGAGAATAAAATGATAATTATGTTGATAATTTTAATACATGAAAAAGGTGTACATAAAATAGTTTAAACTGCAAAATATGTGAATTTAAAATGCATGGTTATTTTTACGAAAAATGTGTGAAATGTATGTGCATTTTGGAAAAATCGGAAACTAATTTGGTGTGCAAAAAATGTTTAGAGTTTATTGTGAGTTTATTTTGTTTGGCAAAGTAGCTGAAATACATTTAAAAAAGAAAAAAGATATACCACTTTGGGTGAATATATAAAGTAATAACTTCTATTTCATTGAATAATACTTTGATATCCAGGGGCATTCAATATCATGTGAAAGAGCAAGTGAGCTGAGAGGTATTGGATAGCACCTTGCTCACGGGACAAGCCATTCTATGTCAGGGGTAATTTTTGAAATAGAAAGAAGAAGTTTTTATTTAAAACTCCTAGTCAACTGTTTGAACCTGAAACAAAATGCAATGCAAAGGGCATCTATTTGTTGAGGTGTAAGAGGTTTTGTGTGCTATGTAGTATAACAAGATATTTTATTGTTAATTAACTGATCAAAACAGATGCTCACTGAAATTCTATTTACAATTTTTATTTCCTAGATTTTCTTTTACCAGATGCTGCCAAGCTCTTTTCTGAGCGTGCTGGTTGCTGTAGGCCTCTGAAGCAATCACAGATGCTCCAAAGGGACCCCAGACTACTCTAAGACACATGGCATTCCTTTCAAAGAAGGCAGGACCTCCCAAAACACCCAAACAAAGAACACAAACCAAGAAATTTGCAACCATAAAAGAAAGGGTAATTATCCTTAATATATAAGGACTCTTACAAATAACTAAGGAAAATGTAAAGATTTCCTATAAAATAGGCAAAACAGGCTCCTCTTAAAGAAGAAAAATAGTTGATAAGCATAGGAAGATTTTAATATCACTTGAAAACAGAAAAGTTAAAGCAATAAGGTGGGCATTTTAGACCCTACCATATTGGTGAAGAAGGGAAAAAAAAGGGCTTTGAATGTGGGCATCCCTGACCTCTACTCGTAGGAGGTCCATTGATGCACTGTCTGCATGGTATTTACAATATATATTAAACCTGTAATGCACACTGATCCAGCATTTACATTTCTAGGAATTTGTCCTATGGAAACAGTCTGATAAGTTTGCCAGAAGTTATGGCACAAGGATGTTTACTGAAGCACTACTGGTAACAGCAAAGCATTGAAAAGAATTTACACGATCATCAGAAGAGGGTTGCTTAACTGAAGTTTGGTACGTCTCCCAGTGAAATATAAGGATGCACATCTGTATTTACAAATATGTGTTTATGATATATGCAAATTAAAAGTGTAGAAGATGAAATAATGGGAACAAGATGACTGAATTTTGTTAAAATACACAGGGTCCGGCAGAAGAGATACCATACAGTGTGGTTGGTTGGTACGTGAATGTCTTGCATGAGATGGAGAGCAATTTGAACACTTCACTTAAAATGCCATATGGTGTGCTTGAGTGTGATATTGTTATGTTACAGAATGACATGCTTATGATCTTATAATAAAAGATTTGGTATAGATTACCAGCTCAAAAAAGGGGCAATATTCGTGCCAGACCCTGTATATGAGGTCTGTCCAGAAAAAGCCCAGCCACTGTTAATATAACAAGAATGGTTTGCGTGACATTGATGTAACCTGACAGCCAAAGAGAGTGGACTGGAATGTGCATGTGCATGAACAATGACGACTTCACTGTACTAGTCAGTGGGGGCAGTAGATACTGTTGAGTGAGCATGTGTACTGTGTGGCCATCGCATTCAAAATGACTGAGGAAGCAGAGCAATAAATCCGCATCAAATTTTGCATTAAGTTTGAACATTCCTCCACGGAAACTATTCAGATAATTCAGAAGGCCACAGCTATGGGCAACTGGTGATTGGCAGCTTCATCACGACAGTGTACCACTCATGAATCACATCTTGTGCAAAGTTTTCTGACAAAACATCAAAACACTCAGGTAACTCAGTCCCCCTGCAGCTCAGACTTGGCACCCTGAGATTTCTCCCTTTCCTCAAAACTAAAATCACCTTTGAAAGGGAAGAGATTTCAGAGCATCAGTGAGATTCAGGAAAATACAGCAGGGCAGCTGATGGCAATTGGGAGAACTGTGTGAGGTCCCAAGGTGCCTACTTTGAAGGGGACTGAGGCATCATTGTGTCCTGTGTACAATGTTTCTTGTATCTTGTATCTTCTTCAATAAATGTCTCTATTTTTCTTTTTTTTTAATATATTTTATTGATTATACTATTACAGTTGTCCCATCTCCTCCCCCCACCCCCCTCCATGCACACCCCTTACCCCCACACTCCCCCTCTTTAGTTCATGTCCATGGGT
>VMDR010032373.1:0-11730 GCA_007922815.1 Macrotus californicus
TAAGTAGCTGCAATTTCTGACTGACCCCGTAATTCAGGCTCATTTCAATACAAGGTACTGAAGATTTACCTAGACAGGGACCTGAAAATTGCTTATTCTATAGAAAAGTCTGATTAATCATGTGAAGTTTTTCCATGTCATTTATGGGATATGTGGACATTTATTATAACTCTGCAGCTGAAGTGTAAAGCAGCGCACTGAACAGAATAAGATAGTCTTTTTCCTGTTGTTCTCTAGGAAAAAAGACTTTGGTTCAATAATACATGTAAAATACTGTGAAAAGTCACCCAGTGTGTCCTTGGAGTCTTCTTGTCTTAACAAAAAATGAATCATAATAAATCAATCAGTGCTCCCTGAGATAAGTGCAGTCACTTTGAAAACTGCTCCAGCACCTGCTCATAAAATAGAAATTAATTTAAAAATAAGGGTCAGTTTCTAATGCAATTAATACTGTATGAAACAATTCCATTTGAAGTACTTCTCAATAAAAGTAAGGTGATTTATTCTGTACACTCACCAAAGCTGCAGCTACAGTCACAATGCGGTGTCGCACAGTCGAGGGTCTTGGCTGTGATACAAAATGTGTATTTCAGCACCAACTTCTGGATATGTTGTACATTTTTAGATTCTAAAGGAGATGACCAGTTTCAGCATGTTGTCTAGCGCTACTCTATGAAAGGCAGTGCATCATCTTCCCATTGTTACTATAAGTGAGGAGGAAAGTGGGTGTAATCAGTGTCCAGTGTCTTTTTATGTTGACTTGACTGTAATCAGCCACAGCAGTGTGCAGCTCTGTGTTACATTTCTCTCCTACACCATCTTCTTCTCCTCTCCTTGTTCATTTGACTTAGCCCGTGGACAATGTTTAGATGCTGGGAATTTCGGCACAATACACCTTTTCTCACCTCCTTACCTGAGGCCAGCACGTGAGAGCCAGGGAAATGGGGCAGAGCAGGGAAACAGTTTTGGCTACTTTGATGTCACATCAGATAACTTATAATCTTTGTCTTGACTCAACTAAATGCACAATGTGAGTCAATATTCCAGGGTTCGTCTCTGATGTTACTTCCTTCCAGATTCAAGATTATCCTTCAAGAGTTCTGTTGGAAGGGGAATCAAGGATGCTGTTTAAATAAATGCTTTACTTTCCCACAACTTAGAGCACATGAGCTCTGCATTGACATGTGCTTTCTAACTACACTTAGAATAGCAGTAGGTAAGCGTGACAAGATACTTATTTCTTGTAGTATACCTTTCTTCTTTATTTTATTTTTTTAGATATTATGTATGCATTTATTTTTAGAGAGAGGAGAAGGGAGGGAGAAATAGAGGGAGAGAAATGTCAATGCATGAGAGAAAAGTCAATCAGTTGCCCCTTGTACACACCCTGACCAGGGACCGAACCTGCAACTCAGGCATGTGCCCTGACCAGAATTGAACCAGTGACCTTCTGCTGTGCAGGACAATGCCCAACCAACTGAGCCACACTGGCTCAAACTAAATACTGATCAGTGCAAACTGATACTTTAGTTTAAGTATCAGAATAACTTTGATATAATATCTGCTTGTGTCACATATGTTTAACTGACCGGGCATGTGTGTATCATGAGTGCAAATGGTTTGCTAAAAGTAAAAGAGCTACAAGGCAAAACCAAATGAAAATACTATTTATTCTCATAACACTGTAGATTCAGTTTTCACACTGAAATCTTACAAAATACTACTAAAAATACATGAACTAGAGATATGTAAACATGAAATTTCTACATGTGGAAAGGGTCTCACCCTTATGATTCATCTTCCAGGAATAGCTTACCTTGTCCCCTGCAGGTCAGGTGGTCAACTCAATCCCTCTGCCTCTACATACTAATGATCTAAACACAGGATTGAAACAATTGTGTGTGTTCTCTTTTTTTATTCATGGAGCTCCTGTACACAATCACATACACACATCATTATATCTTCAGTTCTCATATTTAACTTCCCTCTTCTGAATACTGTTCAGAGCCCATATTTTTTCAGAAATCCCTTTTTAACTGGAGCTAGACCTATGATCATACAGACATAGGAGTGAAGATGTCACAACCAAAACACCATCATCAGAACATGACCTTTGAGTGGTTTTTCTGCTCCATGCTGAGTAGAAAACAGGTCATCATAACAATGTTGGCTTTGAAGAATCCAAAAGTCCTCTCCCTTCAATATAAAATGTGTTCGGATACTTACCATCCTGCATATCTTATAAATTGTAGTTCTGTACTCCTACAAACACAGAGAGGGGTCCTTTAGTTTTCTTCTGTCTTTTCTCCTCCTTCCCCTGCCCTTAATTCCTTCCCTGTCTAGACCTGTAAAAGGCGCCCACAAGCACTAATGGTCCTTTTGGACTAAAGAGTCTGCTAATGGACAGATTAAGCACCCTTTCTTTTTCACCTGGGCTTTGCAACGATAGCAGTCATTGGCCAGGGTGCAGCTTTAATCACTGCCTTTGGAAAATTATTTTTTTCCAAAGTTAATTGTTCCCTGATTACCATAGAGAACAATCTCCTGACCTTGACTTTATTAGTCCTGAATTTTTACTAGCTGAGCTGTCCAATCTAAAGTATTCCCATATGTTTCTCTTAGTACAGTGCAACTGCTCTCCAGGAATAATGGAGTAAATGAGAATTTCTCAGAAGGGATCCCCATGGAGCTAATGCGTACATTAACCGTCCCAAAGATGTTCCTGGAAATGTCAGTAGGGTAATGAGTGAGTTAGTGGAGCACAGTGACTAGAAAGACCTGAGAGTGGAGATCAGTTGCTGGCTTGTTCTCCTCACTCTGCTTCAACACAAAGAAAGAGCAAACAACAGGCTGTTCTTTTTATCACTGAGAGCTGGCAATATGTACTGTCAGGGAAGAAGAGAAAAATATAAACTGAAGATTACGTATTTTGCTTAGGGGCCAGTGGCCACAAATGCTCCCAGAGGTGAGGCCCTCTCTCTTCATTCCTCCTAGCTTTGTGCCATGTTTCAAGGGCCAATTTCTTTTCCATTACTTAGAATCCTCTGAATCCTCTTCTGCCCTGTTCCTAGGATCCAATGCCCAATTCTCTCCTTAACACTAGCTGTGAAGAGGGTTCTCCTCAACCTCAGGACAAAGTCCTATCCCTTCTGTTCCAGTGTGATAAATGAAGAAGACATTCATTTCCATCAGAGGGCCCCCCACTCCTACCCAGCCTCATTCCTACATGTATTCAGTAGTCTAATTTTTCTATAGAATTTGCAAAGAATGTTGCTAGAATCAATAACACATACTTAAAATCTAACTTATTTAATCTAAAAAATTGGGACATGGGAGTCCATTAAAAATCTATATTTAGACTACACATAACTATACTTATTTGAGGACTAATTCTGAGCTCCAGGCATATTTAATTTATTACACTAAACAGAAGATATAACAAAAATGTAAACAATGTGGATTTCTATTACTTCACAAACCCAGAGACTGTTCATTTAAAACAAGAACATACTTATATTAGTTTCACTGACAAAGTTTATCAAGTTCCATGTTAAAACGCAGAAAATATTTTGATTTTTCAAATGCCAATTTTCTAGTTTTAATCATTTGGAGAATTTAATTCCACCCAATATGAAGAAACTACTGTCAGCTTTGCATGTTATTCCATCCATGATTCTGTGTCTAAAAACCAGTCCACAGCTGAGTCCTAACAAAATCACCTAAGAAATGTTCAAAATATAGATTGCTAAGTACCACCATAGATCTATGGATTCAAAATCTTTAGCATTCCAGTGCTGGGAATTTGTATTTTTTATTAAACTTATTGGGGTGATGTTGGGGTCATGTAGGTTTCACATTTCTATGACACCTGATTTGTATATTGCATTGTGGGCCCACCACCCAAAGTTAAATCCTCTTCTGTCACCATATATTTGGCTCCCTTTAGCCTTTACTACTCCCCACCCCCTTCCCTCTGGTAATGAGTGTGTTCAGATGTTTCGGATTCTGAGTGAAGTTCAAGAATCACTGCAATACTTGCCCGCTTTGCCACAAAGTAGCCCAGACTCTGACCCACTACCTTGGCCCCCATGACTCCTTCAAGCATCTCTCCTTAGATGCAGCTGTGATGTAAAGGGGTCATAACTAGGGTCCAGGTGGAAAAATGATGCAACATTGTAATTCCAGTCCCTCTTCTGGCCCTCAGTTTTTTTGTATGGATATCAGAAAATTATTGATCTCTTTGGCTTTAACTCATTGTTAAAATAGAATTTTTCAAGGATGGAAAGTCAACTGTAAGCTGTATAAGTAGAAGGGATCATAATTGGCATACCAGTTCTTCTTTCCATAGCTCATGGCTTTCCTCTCTCTTCTTATTCCATCTGAAAGAACTAAAAAAGTTTGCATGGAAGGCAGGAATGGGTACGCTTGAACTGTAGCTGATATCACAGTCCTTGTTTTCTCCATGAGGTGACAGGTCCTAATATTTCAGATATAGAAGGTTCATCCATTTTAGCACTGGTCAGCTGACTGTCATGTTCGGTTGACTTCATTCGGTGTTCATCGTAAGCCAAGAGGAAGGAGAGCATGCAATGGAGGGCACAGCTCCGTTGCTGATTCTGTAGAGGACATTCCGAGCACTTCCCTCCACCAGTGGTCTCCATGACTTTTGGTCATGCACCCATCAGAAAAGAGTTGTAAGCGGACCCTTGGTGTGCCTATATTTTTAAAAAATATTCAGAAATGTATATGTAACTATATTAATTTATTATATAGATTATAAACATATGCAAGAATAGAAACTGGAAAGGATGAGATTAAAATAAGGAGAGTTGCATACTATTGTGAAGGTGCTTAATGCCACTGAGTTGTACACTTAAAAATGGTTAGGATGGTAAATTTTATGTTATGTTTATTTTATGTTTATGTTATGTTTATTATGTAATTTTAAGTTTTTAAAATTTTAACATAAGTAAAAATAACCTTGGAACGTATTAGTATGCAGTCCTGGTGTTCCATGTGGTTATTGGCTGGAGAAATGAGAGAAGCAAAATAGAAGAGTGAATATACCACATCCCTTATCCCCACTGTTGAAGACCAGACCTCCTGTGAGACAGACTTTGATCCAGAAGCAGCTGTGACTTTGGAGGGAAACCAACATACATTACCAGCTATGTCATTTGGGCAACTCACTAAACACCCTGATGTTAGGTTCCCTAATATTTTTTAAAGATTTTATTTTATTTATTTTTATAGAGGGGGATGGGAGGAAGAAAGACAGGGATAGAAACATCCATGTGCAAGAGAAACATTGGTTGGTTGCTTCTTACACGCCCCCAACAGGGGGACCTGGCCCACAACCAAAGCGTGTGCCCTGTCCGGGAATCTAACTGGCCACCTTTTGCTTTACAAGACAACACCCAACCAACTGAGCCACACCAGTCAGGGCATTTCCTAATATTTTTAATGGAAGATAAAAAAAATTACATTTATTTGGATCAAACATGTACCAGGATACTTTGCATTCAACATTTCATAATCCTCAGAATAGTTTTATTATATATTATTACAAAAAATTGAATGAGAAAACAAAGATTTTATAAAGTTAAGTAAATTGTCTGAGATCACTGTATAAAAGGGGCAGAATAGGATCTGAATCCATGACTCTAAAATCTGTGCAAATTCTCATTCTGCCCCCTAGAGGTGACAGGTGGTATACCCACCTGCAAGGGCTTTTAAAGCTAAATGATTGAGATAATGTGTTATGTACAATTAGTAGCCTGAATAGATCCTTTTTGAAAACCTTCTAATGGAAAAAGTTTTAAAAATACAATGAATAATAAGTAGTCAATACATGAATATAAATTTGGGTTTTCCTTAAGATGCAAATTTAGGGTGACATTTAAAAAAAAAAGCAAATGAATCTGCCAGTCTCTTCATCTCCCTCTCTCTTATTATCTATTCCCTCATACACAGAGACAAACACATCCATAACACTCCTGTGCATTTAAACCATGAAACCACAAGAATAATTGGGGTAACAGAACAGCGTTAAAAGTTGACCTCTATTTTTACATACAAAACTGAGACTCAGTGATTTTAAATGACTTACCCCAGATCATGTAATTAGGGTATAGAAAATTGAGTTTAGAACCTAGTTCTCTACCTCCGGGCACTGGATTTTACATCATACCTTTTGCCCAATAGAGAGTGGTAGATGAAGGAGTAAGAGAGACAAGAAAGAAACAATAGTTCACAAAATAAAGATGTGTTGCCTGAGGGTCTATGTGGAAGACAGGAGGTGTCCACCTTTGACAGTTGTTATATTTATTAGAAATGGCAAGGGATCTTCCTTGCAGTAGGTGACATGGAAATCTCCTTGGCTCTGATTACCACTGTGCCCTCTGGTGGCTCTTGAGTAGCAAGATTAATAGTTATAGAGTTTCTATCTGCTTTAGCATCTCTTTATTCCACTATTTACCTATTTAGTGAAGACAACTAGAAGAGATTACATTAAGTTGGGATACAGTTCTCCACAAATCTCTTGTATATCTGCATATCTTGCTGACAGAGGCACTATCTGTCTGTGCTCCATACTGTCTTTCCAAGGGTGTTACTGCGTGAAGAGCCTTGGAAGAGGGAGATGGTGTCTCCTATATAGCACAGGGCAGAGATGCTTACTGGCCATTACAATTGATTGGGGTTCCCTAAGCTTAGGATTTCTCTCCTGTTGCACAATCCACTGAGTGTAAAGACATCAGCTGGCTCTCTCCCCATTTTCCAGTGTGAATTGGGCCATGGAGAACCAGCATGAATGTTGATGTTCTGACTACCGCTGCTGCTCTAAATAACATACTGTCCTAGTCTCGGATTCACAAGTCTTATGTCTTCAGCCGGCATCAGTGAAACAGGACCCGCACTGGGACGAAACCATATAGTGGTGGACAGCACCTGTGCCCTGAGGGGCCAAAGGTTAGGTGAGAGCCCAGTAACTTGGCAGAAGGAGGCTGGGGATGGTCACGGGTAGGTGGTTTTTACAATGCCATCAGTTTTAACAAGGACTGAAACTCAGCTCTCTCAGCTGGCATGTAATCATCAAGTCTCTCACTTTAAATAACTGTGAATCAAGATTAGTTCAATCATGCAGCCTGCCTGTGATGAGGAGGTAATTTACATATGGGCAAGTAAATGGCAAAAGTGATTGCAACAAGAAAAAACTGAACTGCAATTTATTATTTTTTTCACCAATCCTTCAGGAGTTCTGGCCCGTGGGTAGCACACCATATCAAGGGAATTAGGCTCCATTGTAAGATGCATAATGAGAAAAAAACAGGTTTTTCCCACAGGACACGGTTTTGTGAAGGCCTAATGTAATGATTGTTGCGATATTTTAAAGAAAACGGACTTTAATCTTAACATTAAAGTGCGAAGTAAAAATGGTCTGAACATTAGCTCATCAAAGAAGTTTTAATGATTATTTATAACTGAAAACTTTTTCAAAGAGGAAACTATTTCCTCCTGAGAATTCATTCTGAATGTCACGTTAGCGAATTTTACATGATTATTTCTTACACTATTTTAGTTGTTAAATACTGGATAGTGTTCTTTATGGTTTTCGGGGCGGGGGAGTGTTTTTAGTTCATGACATTTCAGTTTAGTGTTCTTTTACTGAGGACACGGTCCACTTTGAAATTATTGTCTTATCACTCTCAGCGCACAGGCAATTTTTCCATTCTATCCAGCATAAATGTCAAGAGTAAGACGTCTTTTTTATCCTACTGAATTTTCTCATACGTGACAATCAGCCTCTGTAATTTGTGAATGATTACTTGTCCAGTGAACTATTCTACTGTGTCCTTCTATGATTTTTCTCGTCCTTGTATTCCAGTGGTGACTCCATGAGGGGCCCCTGGAACTTACTACAAGGCGGAAGAGTCACTATCTGGTGTGTTACAGAGGGTTGTGAGATGGTCGTAAAGAGAACAGCTGTTTATTCCACACGTAGACTTTTTAGAGTAAAGAAACGAAAATCAAAATGCTGTTTCTGACAAAAGGAAAATGTCTTTTGAAATTTCAACATGGACTTAAGGAATTTTTTCCCCTTTTCGTCCATGGCTTTAGCGGCAGCAACTGACATTTCCATTAGAATCTAGTTAGGAAGGAGGTAGAGAGGTTAGTGAATAGGCCCAAGAATTAGAAACATTTATGGTGTCTGAAGTAATTTGTAATTTAAAATATGCTTTAGGTTTTAAAATTTCATGAGTGCTTTTGTGCCATCCATCCAGCTGTGGCTTTTGTGTGTACAGAGTGAAATATTTTTCTCAGGCTCAATCCCGAACAGAAGAATAAAGTTCTGCTCTGCTTTGCATTTACAAGAAGGCAGTTGGACAGAGTGTTGATCACCTGACATAAAGCACTTCTTAAAACATCATTTTGCTTAAGAAAAATAGCCCTTTTCGCTCTTTATTAGTCATGTAAAGACATTTTGGGTATGTTTTGGTATCTTACATAAATGTACCAGGTGGCTAATAATATATTCTCAATTTGAAGAAGCTTTTGTTACGTAAAAATGTAAACCCCCATGTTCACCGACAATAGTAAATGAAAATATTTTTACAAAAATGTGCAAAAGCCCCCTAACGCTCAATGTGTTTCAGAATCTGATAAGACACGAGTGAAAGGGAACCCCATGCCCATAAGCACCCAGCTTTGTTCTGTCAAGCAGTTTAAATGGCCCCAATGAAGGTTTTGGTTCTGTTGTGGAAACTTCTACCATCGACTGAGAAAGACTCACGACATCAGATTAAAGCACGTCTGTGACATTTTTCTGTTGACTGTACTGATTAAGGCCAATCTGAAAGCAGAGGCAGATCTCCCATCTTTTCCGAAGCAACACGAGTCGGCCTTGAACCTCTTTGTTGACGCCAGGTCTCTAGGGCAGACCAGCCTACTGGTTTCAGGTAAGCATATAGCCTTCTGTGTTTTCTTCAGTCAGGGTGCATCCAGGCCACCAGGAAACCTACACAAACTGCTTCCAGAGGCACCTGTAGAAAGCTGTGAGTGCTGGGAGGTCCCTTGAAAGAATGGGCATAACCACAGGAGTCTTTCAGTTAAAGGACATTTAGGCGCCAGGACTCTCTTTTGGGTGCTGACAAACAGGTGAATGCTCCCTCTCACTTCCTAGCTTTGCTCTCTGTGAACACAGATGGCCCTGCCTTCGTGCCTGAGCCTCAGGGATGTGGGCTGAAGTAGTTTAGATGCACACCTAGACTTGTTTCTCTGCTTTCACATACGTTAGATGTGGGTGGTTTATATGGCATCTGCAGTTGAATGTATTAGGTCCATCATAAATTTATTAGGCCTTTCACATTGGTGTACTAAGAAAGAAAACTGAAAAGGGATGTAGGATTAAAAAGGTATGCACAAAGTAAATTATGTTTATGCAAGACTTTGTTTGTAATGGAAAACAATTTCTTGTCCGTGCATACACACAAAAAAAAACCTGTTGACTGTAATAGAATAAAAGCATTCTAGTTGAGTACTTTGGATTTTTTTTTTTTATTTCTTAGATGTGATGTAACCTAGTATCATTTAGTATTGATTTTTTACAGCCCTTAGTGTTTTAAAAAATATCCTACACTTTTTACCTTCCATCCCTTAGACTCCAGGGCATACTGTTTATTTTAGGCATCACTACCCACGTCAGCCTGATTCTTTGCGCTCTGGGAAAAGCAAGGTTGGGAGCAGTATCTTCAACTTTTTAAAGATTTCAGTCCCAGCACATATACCACTGCAGCGTATCACAAGAATAAAAAAATGGAAGAAAATTACTAAAGAAGTGACAAGGGCTCTCTTGGTACAATGGCAGACAGGGGAGGGTTTAGCAGTATCTGGACAAGTGCACCCATACCCTCTACTGAGTGCACAGCCTGTTAGATCCTGTTCTAGGTGACAAAATTGTAACAATGATCAGAACAGGTTCTCCATCGCCGTGGCTGTCACATTCTAGTGGGGAAACGGGTGATAAGTAAATAATTATTTAATAGAATGCTGCGCGTTTATAATAGACAGTGAGAGGCATGGGTCAGGTGGTACAAATGAAATGGGATGAGTGTGGGGGCTGCGCTGAACAGTGTGGTCAGAGAAGGCTTCTCTGAAGGAGTGGCATTGCAGGGCTGTGCAACCTCTCGGCGTCTCTGGACCACACTGGAAGAAGAAGACTTGTCTTGGGCCACCCATTAAATATTATTGTGACATGAAGTCACAAAAGAAATCTCATAGATATTTTAAATACATTTTAGGATTTTGTGTTGGGCTGCATTCATAGCCATCCTTGGCTGCATGTGGCCTGTGGGCCACAGGTTGGACGCCCCTGGATTAGAGTATTAAAGAAAGTGAAGAAGAAAAATTTGGATTTGTAGGGAAGGTGTGTTCAGGTGAGGGAATAGCAGGTACTGCTGCCCAGGAGCATGCTTGCCATGTTCAGGCCCATTAGAAAGACTAGACGGCATTAAGGATGGAAAGAATGACTATAAAAAGAAGATGAAACACTAGCTAGAGACCAGATCCTGTGGATCCTTTTAACTCCTAGTAGGAAATTTAAATTTTGTTCTAAAAATAATGGGAAGCAGTAGAGGGCTTTCAGCAGAGCCATACAATCTGATATCATATATATTTTCACCTTTATTGGAAATATTGAGTCATAATTGATATACTACAAAATGTAAATGTTTCAAATTTGATTAATTTTGATATACCAATAGACCTGTCAAAAACATTATTGCAGTCAATATAGTGAACATAACATTCTCCCCAAAGATTACCTTGTACCCCCGTGTAATTTCTCTACCCTGCTCTGCCCTACCACCCAATCCTCTGGCTACTACTAATCTACTTTCTGTTTCTCTAGATTGGTTGGAATGTTCTAGAATTTGGACATTCCATTCTAGAATTAGAATATTACAAAAAAGTATATATTCTTTTTTAATCTGGCTTCTTTTACTCAGCATGATCATTTTAAGAGCCTTCTGTGGCATTGTGTGCATCAGAAGTTCAATCCTTTTTATTGCCGAGTGAAAGTCTGTTTGATAGATAATCTGCAATTTATTTTTTTTACCTGTTAATAGATAGCTAGATTGTTTCCAGATTTTCTGGGATTATAAATAAAACTGCTATGAACATTTGTGTACAAGTATTTCTATGGATGTATGCTTTAATTTCTCTTGGGTTAAATAAGAGTGAAATGGCTGAGACATATGGTAGACATATATTTAACTTTTTAAGAAACTGTCACATGAAAACCAAATAGTCACATGGCTATGAAGTACAGCATGGAGAAAATATCCAATAATATTATACTAACTATGTGTAGTGTCAGGTGGGTACTAGGCTTATCAGGAGGGTTTATGAATTACTTTATGAATTATATAAATGTCTAAAACTTAAATAATGGTGTCTTTTGAAGATCGAGGTTGTTAAATTTAGTGAAACCCAGTTTGTCGTTATTTTCCCTTTTGTGGATTATGCTTTTTGTAGTTTACCTAAGAAAACTTTGCCTAATCCAAGGTTACAAAGATTTATGTTACTTCTCAAAATTTTATAGTTTTAGGTTTCTCATTGATAGCTAAGATTCATTATGAATTAATATTTGAACATGATAGGAAAGCTACATTAAAGTTTTCTTTCTTTCCTTTGTTTTCCATTTCCAGTGCACATTACCCCTTTGTGTACATC